>OY740820.1:21384520-21397020 GCA_963514005.1 Raja brachyura
ACTTTAAGTTATATAGACATATAAAAAGATCAGTGTGTGTATGTATACACATATCCACATATTCATCTATATATATTATATATGAATATATGGATATGTGTGTATATATACACACACTGACTTGGTAAATGGCTTGGTAATTGTAGAAATTGTCCCTAGTGAGTGTAGAATAGTGTTAGTGTGCGGGGATCGCTGGTCGGCACGGACTCGATGGGCAGAAGGGCCTGTTTCTGCTCTGCATCTCTAAACTAAACTAAACTGATCTTTTTTTTCTCTTGTTTATTATATTGTTTACAGTGTACTATGCTTATGGGGCGAGCATGACTCTGGCACTCCACGGCTGAGCGTCTCGGCACTGAAACGGCCTTGACTATCTGACACTTGTTCTCTCTTTTCCCTCAGGACCAGAAGGATGCAACCTGTTCATCTACCACCTGCCGCAGGAGTTTGGAGACGCCGAGCTCATGCAGATGTTTATGCCATTTGGCAACGTCATCTCGGCCAAGGTCTTTGTTGACCGCGCCACAAATCAAAGTAAATGCTTTGGTGAGTGAAAACCCTTCTTCACTTTTGGGGGGGAAAACTTGGGGGTGTTTTGGGGGGTGGGTTTGAGTTTTTTTATTGCGTTTGATCATAAATAAGGCGTTGAACAGATCGGAGGATTCTGCAGAAACAATATCTGCTCCACGAGTGTTGAAGGACTCGCATTGAATGCTAATGAAGAAGAATTTCTTAGCGGACAGTTTCATATGAAAGCAGCAAGCTCTTTGAAACCAAATCTAATTGTGATTTATTTTCTAATTAATGTCCATTTGGGTGAAATGGCCGGCGGAGCAGGCTGGGGCTCGTTGATCAGCCTGACACAGTGAGGAAATTGCAGTGTCTTTATTGCCTGCGTTCTGCTTGTGTTGATTTGAATTAGTGCCAGATGCCATCCCCGCCCGTCTGCAGAGCTTGTCGTGGGTAGAGGTTGAGTGGGGAACAAGGGAGGAGAAGTGGCGCGGCGGTAGAGTCGCTGCCTCACAGCGGCAAGTTCGATCCCGAGCACGGGTGCTTGTCTGTATGGAGTTTGTACGCTCTCCCCGTGACCTCCGTGGGATTTCTCCGGGCGCTCCTGTTTCTTCCTGCACTCCAAAGACGTGCAGGTTTGTAGGTCAATTGGCCTCAGTAAGTTGTAAAATCGTCCCTAGTGTGTGTAAGTTAGTGCACTGATGGTCGCTGGTTGGCGTGGACTCGGTGGGCCGAAGGGCCTGTTTCCGCATTGTATTTCTACGGTCTAAAATTGTCAGGGCAAAAATGTCTGAGCCTTAAGGGCCTGTCCCACCAGCATGCAACTCCATGCGATGAGCGCGACCTAACGTGGTCGCTTGAGCCGTCCGGCGTCGCGGGGCCGGTCCCACTTCGATCGTCGGAGCCGTGCGGAATTGTGCGGAGTTCGTCCCGACATCGTGCGGGGCTCCGAAAAACTGACCGTGTTCAAAAATTCCGCGCGGCAACGGCTTGTCGGCTCACAGTCGCCTCGACGCATTACACACCGCCTCGACATCGTGCCTCCGTGACCCTCTCTGTAGGTGCCTCCGTGACCCTCTATGTGTGTGGCTCCGTGGCCCTCTGTGTGTGTGCCTCTGTGCCCCTCTCTGTGTGCCCTTTTCTGTCCTGGCGAACTTACCTTAAGACTTCGCTCCAAGTTCGCCTCACTTTGCGCCGCGTTGCGCCACTCACCCGACCACCGCGTGGCCCTCACTGCCGGTTTGGTCACGCTTGCCGCATGCAGGCGCATGCTGGTGGGAACGGGCCTGTACAGGGGATCACCCGACCTCCGCGCGGCCCCCGCTTCTAGTTTGATTGCGCTCATCGCATGGAGTCAGATGCTGGTAGGACAGGCCCTTAACATAGGTCCACAGGGCAAGAGGCACTGCTGAGGAGTGAGATGCGAATTGTTTATACGGTACAAAGTTCTGCTCGAAGTTGTGGAGAAAGTGTGAATGCAAACCATCGGACGAAGATAATCAACTCGGGAACCTTAACTCAGGAGAAATGTCTTTGTCTGTGGAGTGTGGAATACGCTGCTACTGATAGGGTTCAAGTGGACAGCAACGATGCATTAATCTAGAGCAGGGGTGGGCATAGGGCCGTCCGCCCGGTGGCATGTGTGTGAGCGGATGACAGGCCACATCTACCACCTGTTCGCACAGATCCAGCTCCTTCGAGGGACACTGAGTTACGGGCGCTCGCCAACATGGCGTACCATCGGTCATTGCCTTGGCTCTGTCCTGAAGGCGGTGGCTGAAATACTCACACTCACTCGTCCCCGACCTGTTGACAACCCCGATCCCGACAGTGAGGCCCAGACACTGAAGGTGCGAGGCCGTGTCAGCGGCTTTGCACAGGGTGCGGTACAGCTTGGCCCCGCTCGGGCACTCGGCGGCTCTGCAATTGTGGCCGCCAGCGCAGTCCTCCTTGCGTCCTTGCGTCACGGGGTCCGGGAGGTACCGGAGATGACGGAAATCTGTGGGCCGGATAACCACGGGAAAAAAAAAAACACGCCCGCGGGCCGGATGATTTCGTGTTAAGGGCCACGTTCGGCCCGGGGGCCGCAGGTTGCCGACCCCTCGCTGGCATAGACGTTGGATAAGCACATGGGGAAGAAGCATTGCAACTGGAAGAGAAGGCCTCTGTGGGGTGTGGTGTGTAGCGTTTAATATCGATGTGGTACTTTAGTCAGGAATGAAATGAAATGTCTTAAAATATACAGCGCGCCATTCACGGGGCGACTGAGGAGGCCCAAAAAAAATCACTCCAACTCGTGAAAAGGCCGGGCTTGTGACGGGTCTTGCAATTATGGGGTTAGGGTGAGGTTTACTTTTACCAACCATCAACTCGTGAATATTTCATTCGGGAACGATGGGGCCAAAGGTTTCCTGCACACTCCAAAGACGTTCAGGTTCGTAGGTTAATTGGCTTGGTATCAATGTAAATTGTCCCCAGTGTGTGTAGGATAGTGTCAATGTGTGGGGATCGCTGGTCGGTGCGGACTCGGTGGGCCGAAGGGCCTGTTTCCGCGCTGTATCTCTGAACTAGACTAAACTGGACACAAAAAGCTGGAGTAACTCAGCGGGACAGACAGCATCTCTGGAGAGAAGGAATGGGTGATGTTTTGGGTCGAGACCCTTCTTCAGTCCGAAACGCCACTTATTCCTTCATGCCAGAGATGCTGCCTGACCCGCTGAGTTACTCCAGCATTTTGTGCCTGTCTTCGGTTTAAACCGGCATTGGTGGTTCCTTCCTCAACTAAACTAGAGCAAGACCACCAACACGGACACATTGGATCTGACCCCGTGCCGTATTCTCCCTGCGTTTTCCTCAGACGGTCACAGGGCAATGGGACTCCGCTGTGAATTAGTTCACGTTTCCAGTGTTTGCAAAGGTTCACTCCTGCAGGAAGGGAAGAGAGATTCATTTCCCGCAAAGTAAATAAACCACCTGTGTTGGAGAGCGGGGGCATCCACTTTATGGAGTAATGCCCCTGTCCCACTTAGGAAACCGGAACGGAAACCTCTGGAGACTTTGTGCCCCACGCAATGTTTCCGTGCGGTTCCCGGAGGTTTTTTCAATTTTTTGAAATAATCGCCAGAACATAGAAGAAATGGAAACCACTTTCGACCATTAGGGAGACTGACAAAAACCTCCGGGAACCTCCAGGAACCTCCGGGAACCGCACGGAAACCTTGCGTGGGGCGCAAAGTCTCCAGAGGTTTCCGTTCAGGTTTCCTAAGTGGGACAGGGGCATTAGGTGATGCATGGTCAGCAGTTGGTGTTGGCTTTTTGTCATGTGTCCAATATACAGTGAAAAACATCGCACTCTATCCAGACAGATCAAGACTGGACAATCATTTGACCTTGTGAGTGTCTGAATATGTCTGCGCGCGTGTGTGTGTCTATTTGTGTGCGCGTCTGAGCATGTGTGTGTGTGTTGCGTGTGCATTGCATGTGTGTTTGTGCGTGTGTGTGTTGCGTGTGCATTGCTTGTGTGTGTTTGTGTGTGTTTGTGTGTATGTGCATGTGTGTGTGTGCGTGTGTGTGTGTTTCTCTGTATGTCCATGTGTGTGTGTGTGTGTCTATTCGCGTGTGCATCTGTGCATGTGTGTGTGTGTGCGTGTGTGTGTGTGCGTGTATGTGTGTGCGTGTGTGTGTGCGTGGTTTAATCTATAAATGCCTGCCAAGGGGATTGAACATTCTTCCAGTTAAGTACACAGAGGCTCTGAACTGTTAAAAAAAGGAGCTGTTATTCACCCAGTTAGATATCAGCCTGATAGTTTTGAAGGGAGATTTAGATTTAGCTCTTAGGGCTAAAAGAATCAATTGATATGAAGAAATAGCAGGAATGGGTTACTGATTTTAGATGATCAGCCATGGCTGGTTCGAGGTGCTGGCTCAAGGGGGCGAATGGCCTCCTCCTGCACCTATTTTTCTATGTTTCTATGTTTTTATATCCATCAGCTCTGAATGTTCCATCATTTTGACTGCAAAATGATGCCAATATTTCATTCACAGGATAGACACAAAAAGCTGTAGCAGCTCAGTGGGACGGGCAACATCGCAGAGATGCTGTCTGGCCCGCTGAGTTACTCCAGCTTTTTTGTGTCTATCATTGGTTTAAACCAATCCTTCCTACACTTTATTCACAGGGTCAGGTTGTGGAAAATGTCACTTGCCATTTTGTGACTGAAACATGCTTGCAGTCCCCGAATAAGTTCCCTGGCTGCAGAAACTATCAGTGTATCTGCCCCTGTTTGGCAAAGAGCAGTGTATTCCGTTTTGTCCCTGAAATTAGGGATTTATCTGAATCGAATGGTGAAAGGCCTGGATAGAGTGGATGTGGAGAGGATGTTTCCATTAGTGGGAGAGTCTAGGGATAGAGGTCATAGCCACAGAATTAAAGGACGTTCCTTTAGAAAGGAGATAAGGAGGAATTTCTTCAGTCAGAGGGTGGTGAATCTGTGGAATTCATTCCCACAGAAGGCTGTGGAGGCCAAGTCAGTGGATATTTTTAAGGCAGAGATAGATAGATTCTTGATTAGTACGAGTGTCAGAGGTTATGGGGAGAAGGAAGGAGAATGGGGTTAGGAGGGAGAGATAGATCAGCCATGATTGAATGGTGGAGTAGACTTGATGGGCCGAATGGCCTAATTTTTTTCCCATCACATGAATCAAGTGATATTCAATTGCCACTTATAGAGATGTTTGAAGACACTTTTCTGTACCATTCCTCTTTGGGCCAGGCAGCATCGATGGAAGGAGAATCCCACCCCCCCACCCCCCCCCCGCCCCATTTGCATTAAGCATTGTTTACAATATTGAAGATTGAATGATATTGAAAATCAGAACTGTGCACTGGATAATTTTGAGGTTTAATTGACTCCCTAAAGTTCAAGTTAAATTAGAAAGGACTTCAAAGGTTACGCAGAGAGGCAGGAGAACGGGGTTGTGAGAGAAAAATAGATCAGCCACGATTGAATGGCAGAGCAGACTCGATGGGCCGAATGGCCTAATTCTGCTCCGATGACTTGCGGACATTGAATTCTGAAGCAGGCCCTGTAAGAGTTGGCCCAACTCTTACAGCTCCTAGCTCTTAGGGCTAACGGAATCAAGGGATATGGGGAGAGAGCAGGAATGGGGTACTGATTTTGGTTGATGAAGGGCCGAATGGCCTACTCCTGCACCTATTTTCTATGTTTCTATGTTTGTAACTCATTCAGGACGACATCACTTGAAGAGATGGCACAGTGGTGCTGCCTCAGCGCCAAACACCCGGGTTTCCGTAGACAATAGACAATAGGTGCAGGAGTAGGCCATTCGGCCCTTCGAGCCAGCACCACCATTCAATGTGATCATGGCTGATCGTCCACAATCAGTATTCCGTTCCTGCCTTCTCCCCATATCCCCTGACTCCGCTATTTTTAAGAGCCCTTATGGTCATACCAGCTCTGATTGATATCGCTGGCAGAATGATGAAGAAGTGGACTGAATAGCTCTTTCTAATACAATTAATTTGACTGTAATTTCTTCAAGTCCTTGGATGAATATAAAATATGTCTGTCGTATAAATTGGGGAAAGTAGAAAAATCCTTGAATTATGTACAAGGGAATTGTCGACAGTCAAGTGTTCTTTACATAAAGGAAGGATATTTAAGAAATAATTAGAGCAACGCAGCTAGTTGGCTGCTGCAACCTGCCATTGAGATGAGAGCCTAGTTAACCGAACAAAGGCAGGGCGGGTGTAAGCAAGTTGTGAACTTGTCTTCCAGGAGATAGAGTCATGGATTCATGGTCATACAGCGTGGAAACAGGCCCAACTTGCCCATAGTGACTAGGACGCCCAATTTACCCTAGTCCCACCTGACAGCATTTGGCCCATACCCTTCCAAACCTATCCATTGACTTGGCCTCCACAGCCATCAGGAGCAATTCATACCACAGATTCACCACCCTCTGACTAAAGACATTTCTCCTCATCTTCTTCCTAAAGATACATCCTTTTATTCTGAGGCTGTGCTCTCTGGTACTGGACTAGTTATCCTTTGTTCCATCTTGCCCGTGCCAACCAAGGGGCCTCTACACTAGTCCCACCTGCCTGCATTTGGCCCATATCCTAGACCACAGCCACAGAAGGCAGTGGAGGTTCATCCACTGGATGTACTCAAGAGAGCTTCAACGGAATCAAGGGATATGGGGAGAAAGCAAGAACGGGGTACTGATTGTGGATGATCAGCCATGATCATATTGAATGGTGGTGCCGGCTCTAAGGGCTGAATGGCCCACTCCTGCACCTATTTTCTATGTTTCTATGTACCTGTTCAAATGCCTTTCAAACACCAAGCACTCCCCATCTCTGATTAGAATCAAGTTTCAAGAATGTTTGATTGTCAAATGTCCCAGAGAGAAGAAGGAAATTTATACTAGGCAAAAATCCTGGAGAAACTCAGCGGGTGAGGCAGCATCTATGGAGCGAAGGAAATAGGTGACGTTTCGGGTCGAGACCAGGAAGCATCTATGGAGTGAAGGAATAGGTGACGTTTCGGGTCGAGACCCTTCTTCAGGCACCTTCAAATTCTTACTCATTATTTGCCGGAGGTTTACGGTGAAGGGGAAACGACTTAATAGGAATCTGAGAGGTAGTAGAGGCTGGGACTATCCCAACATTTAAAAAACAGTTGGACAGGTACATGGATAGGACAGGTTTGGAGGGATATGGACCAAGCGCAGGCAGGTGGGTGTCAGCTCTAAACCTGTCCTATCTGTACATCTGCCCAATGGGTTAGGGGAGAGGAGAGAGAGGGGGGGGTGAGAGATTTGGATTGAGGATGTGCCCAGCACCCCTGGCCATGTCCCATTGGGTACCTGGGCTTGCAGGTAGTCAGCAGCTTGCAACGTTTCTGAAATGTATCTTTTGCTGTTTCCAGGCTTTGTGAGTTTTGACAATCCAACCAGTGCTCAGGCTGCTATTCAGGCCATGAACGGCTTTCAGATTGGAATGAAGAGGCTAAAAGTACAACTGAAACGACCAAAAGATGCTAATCGACCGTACTGACCTTCGCCTAACCAGGTAGACACCCCATCACTGAGAGAGAATGGAACAGGTTGATATCTTGACGCAAGGTGATTCAGGGCAGCAGGCAACCAAGGGTTAACTCAACCCAACCTTCCTGTGGATTGGGACGGCATGGCACGGTGGCGCAGCTGCCACCTCACGCCGCCGGAGACCCGGGTTCGATCCTGACCGTGGGTGCTGTGTGTGCTGTGTGTGTGTGTGTGTGTGTGTGTGTGTGTGTGTGTGTGTGTGTGTGTGTGTGTGTGTGTGTGTGTGTGTGTGTGTGTGTGTGTGTGTGCGTGTGTGCGTGTCTGTGTGGAGTTTGCGCGTTCTCACTGTGACCACGTGGGTTTCCGCCGGGCGCTCTGGCTTCCGCCCACATCCCAAAGACGCGCGGCTTTGCGGGTTAATTGGCCCTCTGTAAAATCGCCCCATGTGTGTAGGCAGTGGTTGAGAAAGTGGGATAACATAGAACTAACGTGAGCGGGTGATCGATGGTCGGCGCGGACTCGGTGGGCCGAAGGGCCTGTTTCTATGCTGTATCTCTAAACTAGGCAGCAATGTGAATATCAGACTAAGAACTTAGAATTAACATTATTCTATTGTTTACAATTCCACTTTGGTATTAAGCCAAAAAAAAAGAAACTGGACTCTTTCTTTGCGAAGAACACTATTAATTCTGATCTATATTGCAGAGATAGATAGATTCTGGATTGGTGCGGATGTCAGGGGTTATGGGGAGAAGGCAGGAGAGTGTGGTTGAGATGGAGAGATAGATCAGCTATGATTGAATGGCGGAGTTGACCTGATGGGCCGAATGGCCTAATTCTGCACCCATCACTTATGACCTTATGGACTGTGTTTTAAATGAATCATGTGTGGGGAATGGGGGTGATGCTCTTTGAGGGAGCTCTCTGATGATGTTGTCGATGTTCTCTTGGGATCATTTAATGCCCCTGTCCCACTTAGGAAACCTGAACGGAAACCTCTGGAGACTTTGCGCCCCACCCAAGGTTTCCGTGCGGTTCCCGGAGGTTTTTTCAATTTTTTGAAATAATCGCCAGAACGTAGAAGAAGCGGAGACCACTTTCGCCCATTAGGGAGACTGCCAAAAACCTCCGGGAACCGCACGGAGACCTTGGGTGGGGCGCAAAGTCTCCAGAGGTTTCCGTTCAGGTTTCCTAAGTGGGACAGGGGCATGAGGATTTTCTTTGCAATTCTCTCTGACCTATGTTGTCCCCCCTTCGAGGCAGTAGCTGGTTAAACCAGGTTTGCTGGTCTCGACTCTCGAGGCTAGTTGAGGCAGCGTGACTCGAATATTTGACTTATCCCAGTGATTATCGGGTAGAGGTACCAGTGCCCTCAGGTCAAGTAGTATTGTGTTACTGAAGTGTAGTATTGTAGTGCTATTGTGTAACACAGTGTCCGAGGGCTTTAAGCAGTCCACACCCTTTCCATATTAACTTAGGGCCTGCCCCACTTACGCGATTTTTTAGGCGACTGGCAGGGAACATGGACAATGGAATTCACCTACATCACCTTAGAACAACGTACGACAGCAAAATTGTCGCCCCTGTCGCTGAAAGATGGTCAACATGTTGAAAATTTTGCTGCAGTCGCCTGTAGTCGCCCAACAAATCGCCTACGTGGCCAGGCCCTTTATTAGAAAACTGCGTCGAATAATATTCGCCGTGTTCCACTTTCACAGCAATCCAAGACTTCCCTTTGCAAATGCAGAGCATTCTTAATATTATTTCGGATGTGCAGTATTTTAGAAATGTTTGCAGCCAGCTGACGCATCTTTGTGCAGAGTTAAGGGTCTGCTCCAACTTGGGCGTCATTTGCGCGATGCCATTTACGCATCACGACGCGTGCATGGCGTGCATTACGCGCACGTGGTACGTGACGCGCGGTCACACGTGGTTCCCCAGGATTTCGGGGTCCACAAAATCTTTGCGTGCTACCTGCGTGATGCGCAAATGACACCCAGGTGGGACAGGCCCTCAAGGCTGTTTTTAGGTGTGGAGTAAGTACTTGTGCATATCTGTGTTTGCACACCCGTGTGTGTGTGTGTGTGTGTGGGGGGGGGGGGGTGTTAGTGTGTGAGTGTGTCAGAGTGTGAGAATTAGGGCTGGGGAGAATTGCCGGGGTTATTCGAGAGAGAAGTGACAGCAGAGCAAAGGGAGAGAGTCTTGAACTAGAGGGCACAGCCTCAGATTTAAAGGACGTTCTTCGGGAAGGAGATGAGGAGGAATTTCTTTTGTCGGAGGGTGGTGAATCTGTGGAATTCATCGCCACAGAAGGGTGTGGAGGCCAAGAATGATCCCAGGAATGAGTGGGTTAACTTATGATGAGCGTTTGATGGCACTGGGCCTGTACTCGCTGGAGTTTAGAGCCTCATTGAAACGTACAGAATAGTGAAAGGCTTGGATGTGGAGAGGATGGTTCCACTAGTGGGAGAGTCTAGGCCTGGAGGCCTAAGAATTAAAGGACGTTTCTATGGAAGGAGAAGAGAATACATTTATTTTGTTCTCTCCACACCCACTCTATCCAGGCCTTTCACTATTCTGTAAGTTTCATTGAGGTCCCCTCATCTTTCTAAACCCCAGTGAGTACAGGCCCAGTGCCGACAAACGCTCATCATATGTTAACCCACTCATTCCTGTGATCATTCTTGTAAACCTCCTCTGGACCCTCTCCAGGGCCAGCACATCCTTCCTCAGATCTGGTGCATCTGCAGTTCCATGTTTTTTCAACTCTTCACTCTATTGCCTGCCAAAGCTTCATCCTGCCCCTCCTCTCTTCCACGCACCCCCACCCCATACAAACAGTTTGAAGACGGGTCCCGTCCCAAAATGTCACCACTCTATCCACGTTCTCCACAGATGCAGCCTGACCCGCTGAGTTACATAGAAACATAGAAAATAGGTGCAGGAGGAGGTCATTCCGCCATTCCGCCCTTCGAGCCAGCACCACCATTCATTGTGATCATGGCTGATCGTCCTCTATCAGTAACCCGTGCCTGCCTTCTCCCCATATCCCTTGATTCCACTAGCCCCTAGAGCTCTATCCAACTCTCTCTTAAATCCCAGTTACGCCAGCACTTTATGCTTCCCCTTGTGACCCAACATGTGCAGTTCCTTGTATCCATTGGACACGGACATCTGTATCTCTCTCTCTTGCTGTCTTTCTCCAAGTCCTTCTCTCTCGTAGAACTTAGAGCAGTGCATCCCAGGACAGGCCCCTCAACCCACAACGGAGCACGGGTGCAGCGGTAGAGTTGCTGCCTCACCGGGTTTGATCCTGACCTCGGGTGCTGTCTGTGCAGAGTCTGCACGTTCTCCCTGTGGCCATGTGGCTTTTCTCCTGCATTCCAAAAAACGTGCAGGTTTGCGGGTTAAATGGTTTCTGTAAATTGTCCCCAGTGTGTGTAGGATGGGAAACTGGGATGTCACAGAGCGAGTGCACGGGGGCGGTCGATGGTTAGCATCGACTCGTTGGGCCGAAGGGCCTGTTTCCACGCTGTATCTCCGAACTGACAGAATGGTCTCCTAATCTGAGGAAAGACATTCTTGCCATGGAGCGAGTACAGAGAAGGTTCACCAGACTGATTCCTGGGATGGCAGGACTTCCATATGAAGAAAGACTGGATAGACTCGGCTTGTACTCGCTAGAATTTAGAAGATTGAGGGGGGATCTTATAGAAACTTAAAAATTTTTTAAGGGGTTGGACAGGCTAGATGCAGGAAGATTGTTCCCGATGTTGGGGAGGTCCAGGACAAGGGGCCACAGTTTAAGGATAAGGGGGAAGTCTTTTAGGACCGAGATGAGAAGGATTTTCTTATCACACAGAGAGTGGTGAATCTGTGGAATTCTCTGCCACAGAAGGTAGTTGAGGCCAGTTCATTGGCTATATTTAAGAGGGAGCTAGATGTGGCCCTTGGGGCTAAAGGGATCAGGGGGTATGGAGAGAAGGCAGGTACAGGATACTGAGTTGGATGATCAGCCATGATCATATTGAATGGCGGTGCAGGCTCGAAGGGCCGAATGGCCTACTCCTGCACCTAATTTCTATGTTTCTATGTATACGTGTGGGGGAGAGGGGGGATAAAAGGAAAATAAGGGATATAAAAGGGATTTGGGGTTGGGAGATGAGTGCGTGTGGTAGGGGAAGGCAGCAGAGTGACTACATGGATGGGAGAATGGGAGAACTGGGTGGGGCTGGTGATTTTCCCCATGTACACGACCCACAACATCTCGAGTGGGTTCTCCGCGCAGTTTAGAGTTTTGCCACCGGGTGGTGCCAGCATCTCTCAGCCCGGCCATCAACATGTACTTCATAGTGGGCAACCTGAACAAATGAGATTAGTTTGACTAAATCTCAGAGAAAATCTCCTGCTTAATCTCAACAAAGATTAGGCACTGGATTTGAGGCAAGAAATAACGCCTGCTTTTACCTGCACGTTGTTTTGTGTTAGATTTAATAGATTTGCTCGTCTAATCTCACCTCCAGGGATCTTGTGATTTCCGATTTGTAATCAGCCCTGTCTCTCTAATTTTGGTTGTCTTTGAAAAATCACCAAAGAGCCAGTCTGCCTGTGTGTGTGTGTGTGTGTGTGTGTGTGGTGCTGTGTGTAGCTTCACTGGCTGGTTCACGCAGCAGGTTGTAAATCTGCACCAGAAATCCAATTATGGTCACTTTTTGCTTTTGTTTCCAAGAGAATTTTCTCTCTCTGTCTCTCACTCCCTCTCCCTCCTCCCTCTCCCTCTCCCACTCTACCTCTCCCTCCCCCCCTCTCCTTTCTCACCCATCTCTCTTCTCCTATCCTCTTTCTCTCACTCTCTCTCTACCTCTCCATATCTCTATTTCTATACGGAAGGCCTGTTTCTGTGCTGTGTGACTCTGTGA
>OY740820.1:22109520-22222020 GCA_963514005.1 Raja brachyura
GGTCGGGTCGGGTCGGGTCGGGTTATGGAAATGGATGGAAAAAAGGCCCACGTTCCGCTCCATTGCGTACTACACGTCAGCCCATTGCATTTAGAAGGAGTGGTCTATCTTGCTCCGCTATAGGATCTTTGGTCTAAGCTGCCCAAGCGAAATATGAGATGCTATTCCTCCAATTTGCATTTGGCCTGACTCTGGCAAGGGTGGAGGCCCAGGACAGAAAGGGTAAAGGTGCGATATAAAATAAAGTTGTTGTTTTGTGAGAATTGAAAGTAAGATGGATTCCAGAAATATATTTTTGACCTGATTATTGCTGAGAAATATCAGGTTAATAATTTATTAAGGGGAACAAAATCTAGGTCAAGATGCACTTGTGCTCTTTAAAAATCTGGGAAAATTACAGAAAGGCGAGTAGCAAAACATCTTCCTTGAAGATCTAAAGATATTAAGAATAAGGGGAGGCCATTTAGGACTGAGATGAAGATAAACATTTAAACCCAGAGAATTGTGAATCTGTGGAATTCTCTGCCACAGAGGGCAGTGGAGGCCAATTCACTGGATGTTTTCAAGGGAGAGTTAGATTTAGCTCTTAGGGCTAATGGAATCAAGGGATATGGGGAGAAGGCAGGAACGGGGTACTGATTTAGGATGATCAGCCATGATCATATTGAATGGCGATGCTGGCTCGAAGGGCCGAATGGCACCTATTGTCTAAGTTTGTATGGACACACTCTACATCGCTGAATATAATGACTTGAAATAATGCCATGGTCCTCATGGTGGACAGTGATGCAGTGGGTAGAGCATGTCCATTCATAGAAAATCCATGATTCCGTTAGCCCTAAGAGCTATATCCAACTCTCTCTTGAAAACATCCAGTGAATTGGCCTCCACTGCCTTCTGTGGCAGAGAATTGCACAGATTCACAACTCTCTGGGTGAAAAAGTGTTTCCCCAACTCAGTCCTAAATGCCCTAACCCCTTATTCTTACATAGAAACATAGAAAATAGGTGCAGGAGTAGGCCATTCGGCCCTTCGAGCCTGCACCGCCATTCAATGTGATCATGGCTGATCATCCAACTCAGTATCCCGTACCTGCCTTCTCTCCATACCCCCTGATCCCTTTAGCCACAAGGGCCACATCTAACTCCCTCTTAAATATAGCCAATGAACTGGCCTCAACTACCTCCTGTGGCAGAGACAAACTGTAGCCCCTGGTTCTTGACTCCCCCAACATCGGGAACATGTTTCCTGCCTCTAGCGTGTCCAAACCCTTAACAACCTTTCCAAGCCCTAAACAAAAGAGGAAGAGGACTGGACTTTGGTGCCTTCTCTCACAGCGGGAAACGTTGATTCCGCTGTAGGGGGATGTTTTATGTTTTATGTTCAATTCTATAGTGTTGTGTTTAACTTATTTGTGTCGATGCATGGTAACTCGAACTTCACTGCACAATAAAATAAGCCATGATTCAATATGATCACGGCTGATCATCCAACTCAGTATCCTGTACCTGCCTTCTCTCCATACCCTCTGATCCCATTAGCCACAAGGGCCACATCTAACTCCCTATTAAATATAGCCAATGAACTGGCCTCAACTACCTTCTGTGGCAGAGAATTCCACAGATTCACCACTCTCTGTGTGAAAAATGATTTTCTCATCTCGGTCCTAAAAGACTTCCCCCTTGTCCTTTAACAGTGACCCCTTGTTCTGGACTTCCCCAACATCGGGAACAATCTTCCTGCATCTAGCCTGTCCAACCCCTGTGACCTCAAATCAAAGTGTTCTTAAACTAAATCCAATAACATGAAATAATAACATAACGGCCACCTTGGCAGGGGATCCATGTTCAGGGAGTAAGTGGTCAAGGTTGCTTTAGTAATGGGGCTGGTTGCTCTTACAGTGGTTGGCTGCTGTTCCAGTCTCTGTTGTTAATGCACGCCTTTCCACTGCTCATCTGCCACCATTAGTCTCGGGAAAAAAGTGTTCTGGTCAATTAGGGTGGAAGACGGCTGTGAATCTGCGATCTGACCATAGTTACACAGCAGGGACACAGTAGAGAGTGTCGCACGGAAAATATATACCCAACCAGAAGCTTAGCTGTGCCTTAAATGGCCAATCGAATTGCAGCTCCGCTGTGAATTCCATGCCACAATCTAGATGGTTGAATGGTTTAAACCATCAGGTGGCAATAACTACTGGGCTGTTATTTTTTCCACTTTTCAGACTTGGTTATTTTCAGATATTACTCCCATTATTAAAGGGCCTGTCCATAGGGAGACTCCTTAGGCGACTGCCAGGGACTAGTTTTAATGGAATTCACCCACCACACCTGGTGACAACCTACGGCAGCAAATGTTGTCCCCAATGTCGCTGAAAAATGTTCAATAAATTTTGCAGCAGGCGCCTGTAGTCGCCCAAACAATCACCTAAAGTGGGACAGGCCCATTACGGTACAGGGCCGGATTTACGTATACGCCTCATAGGCTTAAGCTGAGGGCTTCGAGATCTAGGGGAGGCCTCGGCCTCCCTCCGCCATCATAAAATGTAGTCTGGAGAGAAGGAAACCTCACCCATTCCTTCTCTCCAGACATACTGCCTGTCCCGCTGAGTTACTCCAGCATTTTGTTGACCTTCGGTATAAAACCAGCATCTACAGTTCCTTCCTGCACCCTAACTCTCCTTCCAAGCCTCCTCCCCCTCTGCTCCAATCAGTCTGAAGAAGGTCCCAGCCTGAAGCGTCTTCTGTCCATTCCCTCCCAAGTCGCTGCCTGAGCCTCAGAGTTCTTCCAGCACTTTCTTCCTGACCATTATGTCTGTATATCAACACCTTTTCCCATCTAAGTACTCGTCCAAAGACCTTTGATGCACTGCAATTATATCTGCGTCCACCACCTCCACTAGCAGTTCGATCCAGATCTGAATCGCCATCAGTATGAAAAACACCCTTCATATCTTCTTTGACAATAGACAATAGACAATAGGTGCAGGAGTAGGCCATTTGGCCCTTCCAGCCAACACCGCCATTCAATGTGATCATGGCTGATCATCCCCAATCAGTACCCCGTTCCTGCCTTCTCCCCATATCCCCTGACTCCGCTATCTTTAAGAGCCCTATCTAGCTCTCTCTTGAAAGCATCCAGAGAACCGGCCTCCACCGCCCTCTGAGGCAGAGAATTCCACAGACTCACCACTCTCTGTGAGAAAAAGTGTTTCCTCGTCTCTGTTCTAAATGGCTTACTCCTTATTCCCAAACTGTGGCCTTTGGTTCTGGACTCCCCCAACATCGGGAACACGTTTCCTGCCTCTAGCGTGTCCAAGTTCTTAACAATCTTTGAATGTCTCCTCTGTCACCTTAAACCTGCGTAGGAAGGGTCTCGACCCGAAACGTCACCCATTCCTTCTCTCCAGAGATGCTGCCTGTCCCGCTGAGTTACTCCAGCATTTTGTGTCTATCTTCACCTTGAACCTGTCCCTCAAGTTTTAGATACCCCTGGTAACGGGAATAAAGATTCTATCTATCCTATCTATGCATCTCGTAAGTTTATGAACCTCTGTTTTGAAAAATGAAATCCAAGAAATCTCTGCGGATTTATTTGGTGTTGGGTACAATTTTTGTAAATCAAAAGGAAAAACTAGAACCAAGCAGTTATTCCCACATGTTCCGGCACAATAACATAACATGCTTAAAAGAACACTCTCAACTCATAGTCAGAGGCTGAAGAAGGGTCTCGACCCGAAACGTCACCTATTCCTTCTCTCCAGAGATGCTGCCTGACCCGCTGAGTTATCATATAACCATATAACCATATAACAATTACAGCACGGAAACAGGCCTTCTCGGCCCTTCCAGTCCGTGCCGACCATTCATTTTCCCCTAGTCCCATCTACCTGCACTCAGACCATACCCCTCCATTCCCTTCCCGTCCATATACCTATCCACTTTACTTTTAAATGTTAAAATCGATCCTGCCTCCACCACTTCTGCAGGAAGATCATTCCACACAGCCACCACTCTCTGAGTAAAGAAGTTCCCCCTCATGTTACCCCTAAACTTCTGTCCCTTAATTCTCATGTCATGCCCTCTTGTTTGAATCTTTCCTACTTTCCTACCCTCAATGGGAACTCCAGTTACTCCAGCTTTTTGTGGCTTCTCTTCACTTACATCTGTAACAGGATGATCAGTGTAAGTCAACAATTGAGATTAAAAAAATCTTGATCGATTTGTTAGCTGAGGATTAATGTTATTCTCCAGAATTTGTAATGATGTGTTCAGCAAAGATCATTCAATATAAGTACATTGAACATTCTATTGTGATACTTAATGAGTTGCACAAAACCCTTGAGAAGCAGAAGCAGAAGCAGAGCGGTTGTCAAAGGCAGATACGGAGGAACGTGCTTAAAGAGGCGCAGCGGTAGAGTTGCTGCCTCACAGCGCCAGGGACCCGGGTTCGATCCCGACTACAGGTGCTGTCTGTGAGGAGTTTGCACGTTCTCCCCGTGACCTAATTGGGTTTCCTCCGAGATCTTCGGTTTCCTCCCACACTCCAAAGACGTGCAGGTTTGTAAGTTCATTGGCTTGGTTATAAATGTACAATTGTTGTGTAAATTGTCCCTAGTGTGTGTGGGATAGTATTAATGTGTGGGCCGAAGGGCCTGTTTCCGTGCTGTACCTCTAAAAACAAAACCTAGAATAAACTAAAACAAAATACCTAGATAATATAGCACATCAGTCTGAAGAAGGGTCTCCACTTGAAACGTCACCCATTCCTTCTCTCCATAGATGCTGCTTCACCCGCTGAGTTTCTCTTGCGTTTTTGTCTACCTTTTCCAGCATCTGCAGTTCTTTCTGAAAAACCTAGATAATATATGTATTCTTATCCATAATTGGTATAGATTACATACTTAACAAATAATAACTTAACTAATAGCTGCAATACTCATGCAAAGCAAAGCCCCAAGTCCTTGATGTAACAAAGACAGTCCATCGAGGTTGACTCTGAGGGAGGTTCTCCACCCAAAACGTCACCCATTCCTTCTCTCCAGAGATGCCGCCTGTCCCGCTGAGTTACTCCAGCTTTTTGTGTCTATCTTTGGTTTAAACCAGCATCTACACATAGAGGTTCACAGTGAGGATAGTGTTGTGTTGTGTTCAAGAAACCTACTGGCTTTTGAAAAGAAGCTATTTTTAAATCTGCTGGTCAAGACTTTGGGACAGTGGTAGCTGTTAAATGAGAGCACGGCCAGCGTGATGTGGGTCTTTGATGATATTTGTCGCCTTTTTGAGGCAGCATCTTCTATGATCCCTTCTACGGTGAAGAGGACTGTGCCTGTGATGGACCAAAGAGTGTCTACCCTTCTTGATACTTTCCTGCGCTCTTGGGCATTCGAGTTGCCAGACCAGACAATGGGTGATTCCACAGTTAAGGGGCTGTCCCACTTGGGCGACCTAATCCGCGAGTTCTGGCCAGTTTGCCCTCGACCCATACTCGTAGCATGGTCAACACGAGGTGGTAGGAGGTCTTTGGAACCCTCCTTCATGCTCGAGAGTGGTCTCCGCGTACTCGAGGCCTCAGCTAAGTCGCTTTTTTTTCCCAATATGTTACAAAATGCCCGCAAGTAAAAAAAGGTCACCGTGGAAAAAATCAATAGTTTTTTTACTCGTAGGTAGTAGGTCGGCATGTTAGTCGTAGGTAATCGAGGGTAGTCGAAGGTAGTCGTAGATAGTCTTCATCATAGTCGAAGGGAGATCGAAGGAGATCGAAGGAGGTCGTCTTCACTCTCCACTATTCGGTGTCCAATTTTCCCGAAGTTAGTCGTAGCTAGTTGAAGCTGGTCTTCAACAGAGTGGAAGGAGGTCTTCAACATAGTGGAAGGAGGTCTTCAACATGTCATTTTTTCAAACTCTTCTAAACTCGCCAATTAAGTCGCCCAAGTGTCTACTTTGGTGTCCCGCTACTTTGATGCCTTATAGACGGAAAATCCGCAATTCTAGCCCATTTCTTCTTTTTCTATATTGTTAATAAACATAATCCTGATAAATAAAGATTAAACCCATGGTGAATGAAGTGTTTAAGAAAGAACTGCAGATGCTGGAAAATCAAGGTAGACAAAAATGCTGGAGAAACTCAGCGGGTGAGGCAGCATCTGTGGAGCGAAGGAAATAGGCAACATTTCAAGTCTGAAGAAGGGTTTTGTTGAAGGGAAACGTTGCCTAATTCCTTCGCTCCATAGATGCTGCCTCACCCGCTGAGTTTCTCCAGCATGAATAAGGTGTTATTTATTTCCCCCCCGATGTTCGATGCCCCCCCCCCCCCGGGAAAACGCAATGCCCCGCTGTTCAATAATGCACATCCGTAGAAGTACACTCAGTGATCATTGACTTAACAAATCTCCTCAATATTCTAAGGAAGTTTTCATTATAAGTTTAAAGATTTGAAAACCAATTAACACAATTAATTAACTCTGGTGTCTGGCGTCATTTTAATGTTTAATGTTATTTTATATTCCGAATTCTTATCAAGACCCATCCCATACTAAGAAAGATGAGTGATGCCTAGAATGGGCTGGGGGCACCAATGCAAAATGACAGATTTACAGCTCAATAGAAATGGGATATTTGAAAGGCCATTACCTTCTTTCAATCACAGTGTATTAGCCGGACTCTGTCATGCCTTTCATTCTAATTACACAATAGACACAAGATGGACGGATCAGGTTTATCATTGAAGCATTGGGAGCCAATTTCTAATCACACACACACACACACACACTCACACTCTCACATACACACACACACACACACACACACACGCACACACGCACACACACACACATGCATACACATGCACACACACACACATGCACACACACACACACACACACACACATGCACACACACACACACACTCTCACACACACACACACACACACACACACACACACACACACACATGCACACAAACACGCACACACATGCACACACATGCACACAGGCACACACACACTCACAGACACAGACACACACACATGCATACATACACGCGCACACACACATGCACACACACTCACATGCATGCACACACACTCACACGCATGCACACACATGCACACACACACGCACAAAAACACACACACATGCACACATATACATACACACATGCACACACATGCACACACACGCACACACACACACAAACAAACACACACTCACACACACTCACACACCCACGCGTACACACACACACGCACACACACGCTGTGCACACACACACACACGCATGCACACACACGCACACACAAACACACACACACATCCACTCACACACACGCGCACACACACACATACCCACACATGCAGACACACACACACAGCCACACACACATATATATATATATGTATATACATATACACGTACATACATATATATATATACACAAACACATACATTCATGCATGTGTGTATGTGTGTGGGAATTTTTAGTCGCAGAATAAAAGCATAAAACGATAGTCTGGAAACAATGCGTAGGAAGGAACTGCAGACGCTGGTTTCAACAGAAGACAGACACGAAAAGCTGCAGAAACTCAGCGGGCCAGGCAGCATCTCTGGTGAAAAGGCATGAGTGACGTTTCAGGTCGGGTCTGTAGAACGGTCTCCAGAGATGCTGCCTGTCCCGCTGAGTTACTCCAGCTTTTGTGTCTGTATATATATGCATATGTGTATATGTGAGTATGTGTATATGTGTATATATACACACAGACATTTTTTCTCTCTGTGGTTTATTATATTGTTCACAGTGTACTATGTTGACATATTGTGTTGAGCTGCAGCAAGCAGGAATTTCATCGTTCTATCTGGGACACGTGACGTTAAAACACTCTTGACTCTTGTGCTTATCGTTCATGGATATTACGTTAATCTATTTTGGATGCTCAGCGATCGGGAGAGATTAGTGTTTGCCCTGGAGGCAACATCTTCTTCTAATGATTCCTTGAAGTTTGAGTTTGAGTTTGAGTCTGAAGAAGGGTCTCGACCCAAAACGTCACCTATTTCCTTCGCTCCATAGACGCTGCGTCACCCCCTGAGTTTCTCCAGCATTTTTGTCTACCATGCGTTTAGGAAGTCTTCTGAGCCGCCAAATTGAAATCTGTTTTCAAATGGAGGTCTTAAACCCCTGTCCCACTGTACGAGTTCATTAAAGACTCTCCCGACTTTGCCCTGATTCGAACTCGGAGATTTACGGTAATGGCCACTCGTCGGTACTCGGGGCTCTCGTGGACATTTTTCTTCGTGTTGAAAAATCTTCACGTGTCTTCCCGTGCTTACCTGCCATTAGCGTGTTTTCCCGAGTACCTGCCTTAGAGTACTAGTCTTAGCGTTACAAGCCACTAAGAGACGTCCCCGAGCTCCAACGTACCTGCTACGTTCATTCTCCGTTCTTACCACGAGTTTGATTTTGTTTTAACTCGGGAGAGCTTTTGGAATGAACTCGTACCGTGGGACAGGGCTATTACACTTTTTTATTACTTTGCTTTTGTCATGCACTGATGCAAAGCACCAGAGACGATTTTCTGTTAGCGATGAGATGAGTGAAATATCTGGATAATGGCATCCCGTAATGTGGAAGGCTCTTAACTTAATCATAGTGTCCGCCTGCTGAGATGGATATAATTCAAAGACGGAGCATATAGACAAAATATATTGTCGGGAAGAATAAAGAAACATCATTACAAAGTGACATGATTTAGGGTCTTCCTTAACCAGTCCATTCTCCTGACGTGAAGTGTGTTATGAAGGCAGGATCGTGGTGGTAGGAGTGAAAAGAATTCACTCAATCACCACGCTAGGAGTGATGATTTTTCAATCATTTCTTGCCTCTATACAGATTTAAATTTGCAGGCAGGCCCTACGTACAAACAGCAGGGAAGCTATTGTGATGAAAGCCGATCGTAAACACACATCATCCATTTCACTCACTGATGGGTTTGCTATTTAAGCTGCGAAAACTCCGGAACGCGGGTCAGGATGAGACGTGATGGGGGAGTGAAGATCATTCTCTGGCAACTATTCACTGACATTTCAACTGTGTCTGTGTGTGTGTGTGTGTGTGTGTGTGTGTGTGTGTGTGTGTCTGTGTCTGTGTCTGTGTCTGTGTGTGTGTCTGTGTGTCTGTGTGTGTGTCTGTGTGTCTGTGTGTGTGTCTGTGTCTGTGTGTGTGTCTGTGTCTGTGTCTGTGTGTGTGTGTCTGTGTGTGTGTGTGTGTGTGTGTGTGTCTGTCTGTGTCTGTGTGTCTGTGTCTGTGTGTGTGTGTCTGTGTGTGTGTGTGTGTGTGTGTGTGTGTGTCTGTGTCTGTGTGTCTTTGTGTCTGTGTGTGTGTCTGTGTCTGTGTCTGTGTGTCTGTGTGTCTCTGTCTGTGTGTCTGTGTGTGTGTGTGTGTGTGTGTGTGTCTGTGTGTGTGTGTCTGTGTCTGTGTCTGTGTCTGTGTGTCTGTCTGTGTGTCTGTGTCTGTGTGTCTGTGTCTGTGTGTGTGTCTGTGTGTCTGTGTGTGTGTCTGTGTGTCTGTGTGTGTGTCTGTGTCTGTGTGTGTGTGTGTGTGTGTGTTGGGTGTGATTTCATTGCACCAAGCACCTCCTGTTAACCACACACACACACACTGACAGACACAGACACACACACACACACAGACACACACTGACACAGACACAGACACAGACACAGACACACACACACACACACACACACACACACACTGACACAGACACAGACACACACAGACACACACACACACACACACACACACACACACACACTGACACACACACACACTGACACACACACACACACACACACACACTGACACACACACACACTGACACACACACACACACACACACACACACACACACTGACACACACACACTGACACACACACACTGACATACACACACACACACACACACACACACACACACACACACACACACACACACACACACACACACACACACACACACACACACACACAGCTGATAAATGTACAACCCAATATCTGTTCCTGCTCCTATTCTGAACTTAACCTGAAACCAACAGCAGAATAGATCAGAGCTAGACACAGCGTGCTGGAGTAACTCAGCGGGTCAGGCAGCATCTGTGGGGGAGAACGATGGGTGATGTTTCGGGCCGGGACCCTTCTTCAGACCCGACCCAAAACATCATCCACCCTTTCTCTCCAGAGACGCTGCCTGCCCCGCTGAGTTACTGCAGTGTTTCGTGTCTACCTTTGGTATAAACCAGCATCTGCAGTCCTTTGCTTCTGCAGAATCAATCGGCCAGGGATCTCTCACACTCCAGAGTTGTATCACCGCACAAACAGATCAGACTAGTTGTAGGATTGGAGACGTCACGCATTAGATGGGCATACTCGACCCACAGAGCCCACGGTGGTGCAGCGGTAGAGTTGCTGCCTCACAGCGCCAGACACCCGGCTTCCATCCAAACCACGGGCGCTGTCTGTACGGAGTTTGTGCGTTCTCCCCGTGACCTGCGTGGGTTTTGTCCGGGTGCTCTGGTTTCCTCCCACACTCCAGAGACGTGCGGATTTGTAGGTCAATTGGCTTCGGTAAAATTGTAAATTGTCCCTAGTGTGTGTAGAGTCGTGTTAGTGTGCGGGGATCGCTGGTCGGCGCGGACTGGGGGGGCAGAGCGCCCGTTTCCACGCTGTATCTCTAAACTTCACTAAACTGTGTCTGTGATTTTGTGGTGATGTTAATCACGACAGTCCATTTGCACAAAGCTAGCTCCCTTAAATAGCCAGGTTACAAACACTGGAAAATTCATTTATTGGTGATGACAGATAGATATGAATCAGAGCAGTAGCAGTTCTTTAAAGAGTTCATTCGGCGAGGTAGATTAAATACTTTATTGCAAAATACATTATGGAATTATTTATAGCAGAGTCTGGAAGCAGATGATAATTTAATCCACTCATTTAATCCGCATCGTGAATATCAAGATCGTTCAACCAGGCGTTTTCCCAGAAGACCAAGTCTGTTTTATTTATCTATGATAATGTTTAGTTTGTACATATAACACGCACAAATTGCCTGTTGTGCCTTTCCAGTGTTTTCGATGCAGGATGCTAAGATTTGATGGACAGCTCCTGTGTTGTCACACTGTGAAAAACTCAATTATGGTTTTTGTTTCTGGCAGTTTGTGCAAGTGTTCCGTTTTAATCAGAAATCTCCTGACTTAAGACTTCAGAATGAAATCGAAACTTTAATATCTGGTTTGTGAGTTTCATTCCGCAATGGACAGTTTCTTCAGCAACGGCTGAAATGAATTTTTAATTCTTTAGCCCAATTCCAGTCATGTCAATTCAGTCTGAAGAAGGGTCTCGACCCGAAACGTCTCCCATTCCTTCTCTGCGGAGATGTTGCCTGTCCCGCTGAGTTACTCCAGCGTTTGGTCTACGCCGATTCAATCATTTGGGCACCGTATCTGAGGAAGGATGTGCCGGCTCTGGAGAGGGTCCAGAAGAGAATGATCCCAGGAATGAGTGGGTTAACCTGTGATGAGCGTTTGTCGGCACTGGGCCTGCACTCGCTGGAGTTTAGAAGGATGAGGGGGGACCTCATTGAAACTTACCGAATAGTGAAAGGCTTGGATGGAGTGGATGTGGAGAGGATGTTTCCACTAGTGGGAGAGGCTAGGACTAGAGGTCACAGCCTCAGAATTAGAGGTCATTTCTTTAGGAAGGAGATGAGGAGGAATTTCTTTAGTCAGAGGGTGGTGAATCTGTGGAATTCTTTGCCACAGAAGGCTGTGGAGGCCAAGTCAGTGGATATATTTAAGGCAGAGATAGATAGATTCTTGATTAGTGCGGCTGTCAGGGGTTATGGGGTGAAGGCAGGAGAATGGGGTTAGGAGGGAGAGATAGATCAGCCATGATTGAATGGCAGAGTAGACTTGATGGGCCGAATGGCCTAATTCTGCTCCTATCCCTTATTACCTTAAGAAATGACATGATTCAATGCCAAAGACATGAGTTTATGCAGACCCTGTGATGTCATGAAAGGACACCTTTCACGAACATTGATGTCGAGTCAGAGAATGAGAATGGGAAGACAGTCAAAACAAAGGCCGAGGGTTTCAATTCTTAGTCTGATGTCAAGAGAGAGCTAGATAGGGCTCTTAAAGATAGCGGAGTCAGGGGATATGGGGAGAAGGCAGGAACGGGGTACTGATTGGGGATGATCAGCCATGATCACATTGAATGGCAGTGCTGGCTCGAGGGGCCGGATGGCCTACTCCTACACCTATTGTCTATTGTCTATTGTCATTCTGCATCTGGTTAATGGATCACGAAGACTGGATTGGAGCAAGAAAGTCGGGAGTAACCATAGACAATAGACAATAGACAACAGGTGCAGGAGTAGGCCATTCGACCCTTCACGCCAGCAAACACTTCATGGCTGATCATCCACAATCAGTACCCCGTTCCTGCCTTCTCCCCATATCCCCTGACTCCTCAACCTTTAAGAGCTCTATCTAACTCTCTCTTGAAAGCATCCAGAGAACCGGCCTCCACTGCCTTCTGAGGCTGAACATTCCACAGATTCACCACTCTCTGGGTGTAAAAAATCTTTCCTCATCTCCGTTCTAAATGGCTTACCCCTTATTCTTAAACTGTAGCCCCTGGTTCTGGACTCCCCCAACATGAGGAACATGTTTCCTGCCTCTAGCGTGTCCAAACCCTTAATAATCTTATATGTTTCAATAAGATCCCCTCTCATCCTTCTAAATTCCATTTAACTGCAGACGAAGGAACAAACACCCGTGTTACCCCACCCTCAATATGGGGGGGCAGTGGTTGATGATAACCAGACACAGAATGGGGGAGGTTCCTGAAGCTGGCATTCTTCACAGTAGCTTAAGAATAAAAAAACAGAAGCTAATTAGAAAGTACATTGAGTTGCTTAGTTTCCAATTAATTGTTCAAATTATCAAAATAACAATCCACTGGAAAGTGCACTTCATTAAAAACAGGCACAGGCTGTTTACAAAGTGTCGCTAATTGTAATAAGCAGGTTAAATTAGATAAGGACTGACTACATTGGCATTTGTTATAGAAAGGAGGAACAAACACACGTACACACACACACACAATGTAGACACACACACAAACAAACACACGTACACATACACAAACACATGTATTCACATACGCACACACACACACACACATACACAAACACACGTACACACACACACATACACAAACACATGTATACACACACGCACGCACACACGTGCACACACGCACACCTACCAAACACACATCCACAAACACACGCGCACACACACATGTGCACACATACACACGCAAACACACACACACTTAGACACACACGCACACATACACAACGTAGACACACACACACACGCACACACGCACACACGCACACACACACACTCATAGACACACACACGCACACACTCATAGACACACACACACACACACACTCATAGACACACACACACGCACACACATACACACACATTCCGCTGACAGGGTAGCACACAACAGAAGCTTTACGCTGTACCCCGGTACACGGTGACAATAAACTAAATCAAACTCAAACTCAGACACACACACACACACACACACACACATTTCTCCACACACACACACACACACACACACAGACACACACACAGACACACACACACAGAGACACACACAGACCCACACACACACACACACACACACACACACACACACACACAGACACACACACAGACACACACACACACAGACACACACACACACACACACACACACACACACATTTCTCCACACACACACACAAGTAAACGCATACACATATGTGCACACATATAGTACATGTACGTGCCGATGCATTTATACACACGCATAACACACATACATACATAAACACATGTGCTGGGCATATTTACATTGTGAACACATACACACATGTGTGTAAGCACACACTGACAACGGGCCCATTTTTCCCTGCCTTCTCATCAACTGCCAGCTTCTCCAACTCATTCACAAACTGGAGCCAATTTAACAGTGCGAAATGCTACGCCTCATTATCATCTTCCCCTCAGTCAACAATGTACCATTCTACATTTCGCAAAACGTCACCTATTCCTTCGCTCCATAGATGCTGCTGCACCCGCTGAGTTTCTCCAGCATTTTTGTCTACCTTCAATTTTCCAGCATCTGCAGTTCCTTCTTAAACAATTCCTTATCATCTGATCTGTCGTTTTTCATAGACTCGTAGAATCATAGAAAATAGGTGCAAGAGTAGGCCATTCGGCCCTTCGAGCCAGCACCGCCTTTCATTATGATCATGGCTGATCATCCAACTCGTATTCTGTACCTGCCTTCTCTCCATTCCCCCTGATCCCTTTAGCCACAAGGGCCACATCTAGCTTCCTCTTAAATATAGCCAATGAACTGGCCTCAACTGCCTTCTGTGGCAGAGAGTTCCACAGATTCACCACTCTCTGTGTGAAAAAAGATCTTCTCATCTCGGTCCTAAAAGACGTCCTCCTTATCCTTAAACTGTGACCCCTTGTTCTGGAGTTCCCCAATATCGGGAACAATCTTCCAGCATCTAGCCTGTCCAACCCCTTAAGAATTTTGTAAGCCTCTATATGTCCCTCCTCAATCTCCTAAATTCCAGCGAGTGCAAGCCGAGTCTATCCATCCTTTCCTCATATGGAAGTCCTGACATCCCTGGAATCAGTCTGGTGAACCTTCTCTGTACTCCCTCTATGGCAAGAGTGTCTTTCCTCAGATTTGGAGACCAAAACTGTACGCAATACTCCAGATGTGGTCTCACCAAGACCCTATACAACTGAAGTAGAACCTCCCTGCTCCTATACTCAAATCCTTTTGCTAACATACCATTCGCTTTCTTCACTGCCTGCTGTACCTGCATGCCTACTTTCAATGACTGGTGTACCATGACACCCAGGTCGCGCTGCATCTCCCCTTTTCCTAATCGGCCACCATTCAGATAGTAATCTACCTTCCTGTTTTTGCCGCCAAAGTGGATAACCTCACATTTATCCACATTATACTGCATCTGCCATGCATTTGCCCACTCACCCAGCCTATCCAAGTCACCTTGCAGCCTCCTGGCATCCTCCTCACAGCTAACACTGCTCCCCAGCTTAGTGTCTACCGCAAACTTGGAGATATTGCCTCAATTCCCTCATCCAGATCATTAATATATATTGTAAATAGCTGGGGTCCCAGCACTGAGCCTTGCGGTACCCCACTAGTCACTGCCTGCCATTGTGAAAATGACCCGTTTACTCCTACTCTTTGCTTCCTGTCTGCCAGCCAGTTCTCTATCCACATCAATACTGAACCCCCAATGCCGTATGCAGTTCCTTCTTAAAAATTTCTACGTAACTCAGCGGGTCAGGCAGCATCCCGGGAGAAAAGGAATAGGTGACGTTTGCAGGTCGAGACCCTTCTTCAGACTTGTTTATTAAGGGCTTGTGTTCTCTGCTTTGTTTCAGGATTCCTGCATCCGGACTTTGATAAAGACATTCCTGGCATTCCTTCAGAACCGCACCAACTCAGCTTCGAGTCTCAGGAGCATTGTGCTCAAGAGAAATTGCTGGTAATTTTAAAGATCGCACGGAAGTGCACTTGTTATAACAGGGGGCTGGCACAATTGATGTCCCAAGTCTACTATTAAATTCCCATCTCTCATCTCAGCGGGGACAAATTAACTCACTACATTGTTCTCACGCTTAAAAGAGCCCTTGGCACTTTAATCATCTTCTTGTCTTTCCGGGAACCAGCCGATCTTCACAGTGTCTCTTAACACTTTTTTTTGATGTTTCACATTTTCTTGCTTTGCGAGACCCAGTGCACAAAGTTACCAGAGGCACTCGTGTTGTTGCCGCAAACTTTAGAAGGATGCGGGGGGGGGGGGGATCTCATTGAAAACCTACCGGATAGTGAAAAGCTTAGATAAGCGTTGATGTTGAGAGGACAATTACCACTAGTGGTCCACCAGGACTAGAGGGCACACCATCCCCCCCCCCCCCCCCCCCCCATCCTTTAGAAGGGGAAAACTTCTAAAATCTCTTCCCTGCACGGGAGACCTGACCTTTTCCCTGTCGGGTCTCCGTTGTCGTTGGGGGCTAGCACCGTGGAGCGGCCTCCGACCGGGACGACCTGGGGGCTCCAGTCACGGAGCCTGCGGAGCTGCGGACTCACCGTCGTGGGGCTGGCCGGCCTCGGAGCGTGGGGAGCGGTGGTGGCTCGCCGCTGAGGCCCGACTCCGGAGCTCCAGCTCCAGCTGCAGATTACTGCCAGTGGACAGTTGGGATATCGGGAGCTCGCGGGTCCGGGTGGGAGACCGCTTCCCGGAGCTCCCGCAACGCAACTTCTCCAGCCCGTGTCACAGGGTTGGAACGACCCGGAGCGGGGCCGTACATCGCCCCGCGCGGCTTCAATGGCCGCGGGACATTCCAGCGCCCGCTGGGGGCTCCAACGTTGTGACTTTTGGGCCTAGAGCGGGGCCGTACATCGCCCGGCGTGGCCTCAACGGCCATGGGACTTAACACCGCCCGCCTGGGGCTTCAACATCGGGAGAGAAATGGTGCGGGGGAGGGAGAAGACTTTGCCTTCCGTCACAGTGAGGAGGAGATTCACTGGATGGATGTTTGTGTGAATTGAATTGTTTGTACGGCTGTAGAAACGGAGTTTCGTTTGAGCCTCTCTGAGGTTCAAATGACAAATAATATAATCTAATCTATTCTAATCTAAGACAGGTACATGGATATGTCAGGTTTGGAGGGATATGGACCAAACGCAGGCAGGTGGGACTAGTGTAGCTGGGACACGTTGGCCGGTGTGGGCAAGTTGGGCCGAGGGGCCTGTTTCCACGCTGTATCACTCTGTGACTCGATTCCTTCTCTCCAGAGATGCTGCCTGACCCCGCTGAGTTCCTCCAGCATTTTGTATCTATCTTTGATCTAAAGGGCCTGTCCCACTTGCCAATTTTCCGGTGATGACGGATTGGCGCGCGGTGTTTTTGCAAGTGTCGCAACATTTTTTTTGTCGGCGCTGGGTTTTGAAATGTTCAAAATCTTTCGGCGACCCTGATATGGCGCTGGCAGTCGCCGAAAAAATCGGCAAGTGGTGTCGGCCCTTAAACTAAAAATGAACGCTGGATTACCAGAGATCTCACCGTTTTACTGTATACTGTTGAAGCAGCAAAGTAGACAGATGTCCAGAGAGGTTTTGTCACACTCAGTCACACTCAGTCACACTCAGTCACACTCAGGCAATCTACGCTATGGACTCGTGCAAAGTCCTGATTAACTGCCGGCCCATCTTCTCCCTTTAGTGTTCTGTAAGCAGATAGATATTGAAGCACCTGGTTTAATCTCCTTTCTCCGCATGCACATATGAATCGGGAGATGGAGTCGGTCACTTAGGCCCGTGAGCTATTGCTGACATTTAATAAGATCTTTGCAATCTCGACCCTAACAAATCCGTCGACCTTTAACCTTTCACCTCCTTGCGTATCTATGATCCGCCCACTGCTGCCTTTAGAATATTCAGAACTTCCAGAATATTCCAGTGGCCGCCTTTGGTTTGCAGGGGCTTACAGTCTCTTCTGCTTTTATTAACTACACTGTTATGTATAAGCAATGTCTGTACAGAGTTTGTACGTTCTCCCCGTGACCTGTGTGGGTTTTCTCAGAGATCTTCGCTTTCCTCCCACACTCCAAAGACGTACAGGTTTGTAGGTTAATTGGCTTGGTGTAACTGTATAAATGTAAAATTGTCCCTAGTGTGTATAAGGTAGTGTTAATGTGTGGGGATCGCTGGTCGGCGTGGCTCGGTTGGACGAAGGGCCTGTTTGCACACTGTATCTGTAAACTAAACTAAAATTCACATTCTAATTCACTTCTATGGCAGATACGATAGTTGACGAGGCATTTAGATTGGCACATGGCTGTGCTTTGAATTAAGGGATATGGATCATGTGCAGGTGAGTCTGAAGAAGGGTCTCGACCCGAAACGTCACCCATTCCTTCTCTCCAGAGATGCTGCCTGTCCCACTCAGTTACTCCAGCATTCTGTGTCTACCTTTCGGAGATTAGTTTAACTTGGCATCATGTTCAGCACAGACATTATGGGCCGAAGGGCCTGGTCCTGCACTGGGCTGTTCGACGTTCTATCTTTCGAATCACACGTTTTTAAAAATTTTACTTTCAAGATGAAACGTGACAATTTTCATGCGTGCAGAAAAAAAACGTGCGAAGCAGAACTGAGTTTTTAATACGACTGCTTAAAGATGTCATTTGAAGACACTGATTAAATTAAAGCCTTGTAGTAAGTCACAACAGCACACCATTGATGCAGGAAAAGGGGTAATGTGCTACTTACTACATTGGTCTGAAGAAGGGTCTCGACCCGAAACGTCGCCTATGTCCTTCGCTCCTTAGATGCTGCTGCACCCGCTGAGTTTCTCCAGCTTTTTGTGTAACCCCCCAGGCTAAATGAAATATAGGTCTAATGTTTAAGAAGGAACTGCAGATGCTGGAAAATTGAAGGTAGACAAAAGTGCTGGAGAAACTCAGCGGGTGAGGCAGCATCTATGGAGCGAAGGCAATAGGCAACGTTGCGGGCAGAAACCCTTCTTCAGACTGAAACATAGGTCGTGCATTTGAGTTTGTTGAACTTAAGGTGCCTTAGCTCTTTTGGTTTCATGCATTGTACAATTCAATGTCTTCACAACTCCAATCCCTAATGCACCATGAAAGGAGATGGGGGCGGATCGGTGGCGCAACGGTAGAGTTAGAAACATAGGAACATAGAAAATAGTTGCGGGTGTAGGCCATTCAGCCCTTCGAACCAGCACCGCCATTCAATATGATCATGGCTGATCATCCAGAATCAGAACCCGGTTCCTGCCTTCTCCCCATATGCCTTGGTTCCGTTAGCCCTGAGAGTTGCTGCCTTGCAGCACCAGAGAAAGCTCTGGAGCACCTGGAGCAAAGCCACGCGGTCACAGGTATAGTGGCCAAACTCCACACGGACAGTGCCCGAGGTCAGGATCGAACCTGGGCCTTTGGTGCTGTGAGGCAGCTGCTCTAACCGCTGCTTTCTTGTGCCGGCCTTATGTTCCATCTGCTGTATTTAATATTCTGCAATTGCTGGTCTCAGTCTATGTTCATTGAAGATCTGATGAATGATCCTGCCCAGAAACAACGTAGAACGGCACAGAGAGGCACAAAATGCTGGAGTAACTCAGCGGGACGGGCAGCATCTCTGGAGAGAAGGAATGGGTGGTGTCTGAAGAAGGATCTCGACCCGAAACGTCACCTATCTCCTTCGCTCCTTAGATGCTGCTGCACCCGCTGAGTTTCTCCAGCTTTTTGTGTAACCCAGGAATGGGTGATGTCTGAAGAAGGATCTCGACCCGAAACGTCACCCATTCCTTCCCTCCAGAGATGCTGCCTGTCCCGCTGAGTTACTCCAACACTTTGTGTCTATCTTCAGTGTAAACCAACATCTGATGGTCTTTCCAACACAGGTAGACAAAAGTGCTGGAGAAACTCAGCGGGTGCAGCAGCATCTATGGAGCGAAGGAAATAGGCAACGTTTCGGGCCAAAAACCTTTTTCAGACTAAATCCTTCCAACGCATCTGGCTGGTAATATTTAGTGAATGAAGCAAGACTAATAGTTGTACCTCTATCTTGTGATACTTGAGCCTATGACAATAAAGGCAACTTGAGTCGACTCCTGAAGTCGTCCCTTGTAATCTCAAGGTTACGCACAACACTTTCCTTTGGGCCACTAGATGGCAATAAACTCTACTTAGTTTCACATGATGCAACTGCAGAGCTCCCCTGGATTATGGACACAAAAAGCTGGAGTAACTCAGCGGGACGGGCAGCATCTCTGGAGAGAAGGGATGGTTTCCGGTCGAGACTCTTCTTCCTTGATCAATGGTGTTTGATCATTAATGTTTTATTATTATTAATGTTTAGTGCTTTCTGAGTCATTCGTGACTGTCACTGTACGTCATGTTGTTTCTTGTGGGCGGGGCACCAAGGCAAATTCCTTGTATGTGAATACTTGGACAATAAACTTACTTATTTCTTCAGACTGGCGTTGGGATGTCAGTTGTTACCTTCTCCCAGCTAACGATGATCTAGTCCACATTTTCCTTGATCTCCATCCCCTCTGCCCTGTTTTCACATCTCACACTTCCTTATCATTTCGGGTGATGTTTCGGGTCGAGACCCGTCTTCAGACTGATTAGGGAAAAGGGAAACGAGAGATATAGATGGTGATATAGAGAGATAAAGAACAATGAATGAAAGATATGCAAAAAAGTAACGATGATAAAGGAAACAGGCCAATGTAAGCTGTTTGCTGGGTGAGAACGAGAAGCTGGTGCGACTTGGGTTGGGGAGGGATGGAGACAGAGAGGGATTGCCGGGGATACCTGAAGTTGGCGAAATCACAATTCATACCACTGGGCTGTAAACTGCCCTAATATTGGATACTGGACAAATAGATGGATGAACCGAAATCTGTAGCTCCACGAATAATCCCCAGTCACGGGGAACTTATATTCAGTCAACAACATCAACTTGGCTCCTGAATACTGAAGGCAGCACCGTGGCGTAGGGGTAGGGTTGCTGCCTTAAGCCCCTGTCCCACTTTCCCGAGTTACTCACGAATTCTCCCGAGCTTTCCCCTTGATTCAAACTCGGAGAATGTCCGTATCGAGTCCGTAGTTGTCCGTAGATATTTCATAACGGCTCGTAATGCCAGCCGTAGCTACTCGGGGCACCAGGTAAAAGTCGGGACGTTTTTTCAGCACGTTGAAAAATGTCCACGAGTAAATAAAATAGCCGCGTGTACCTACGGCTGGCATCTCCGGGTTTGAATCAAGGGGAGAACTCGGGAGAAATCGTGAGTAACTCAGGAAAGTGGGACAGGGGCTGTACTGCGCCAGAGACACGGGTTGAATCTTGACTACGGGTGTTATCTGTATGGAGTTTGTACGTTCTCCCCGTGACCTCGTGGGTTTTCTCCAGGTGCTCTGGTTCCTCCACACTCCAAAGATGTGAGTACTCCAAGGACGTACAGGTTTGCGGGTTAATTGGTTTGGAAGATGTTAAAGTTGTCCCCAGTGGTTGTACGATAGTGTTAAAACTGTACGTGGGGATCGCTGGTCGGCGCGGTCCCGGTGGGCCAATGCGCCTGTTTCGGCGCTGTATCTCTCAACTAACTTCAACTAAAACTAAACATGTGGGTTTGTAGATTAATTGACCTGTGTGAATTGTCCCTAGTATGTAGGGTAGAAATAGTTCACAGGAGGTTATTGGGTCAGTTACAGTTCAGTTTAGTTTATAGTCACGGGTACCGAGGTACAGTGAAAAGATTTTGTTGCGTGCTAACCAGTCAGCAGAAAGACAATACATGATTACAATCGAGCCGTCCACAGTGTATTACAAGGGAATAACCTTTAGTGCACTTTAAAAAAGCAAAGTCTGATCAAGGATAGTCCGAGGGTCACCAATGAGGTAGATAGTAGTTCAGGACTGCTCTCTGGGTGTGGTAGGATGGTTCAGTTGCTTGATAACGGCTGGGATGAAACTGCCCCTGAATCTGGAGGTGTGCGTTTTCACACTTCTATACCGTTTGGCAGGGTGAAGGGAAGTTGACAGGTACTTGATTAGGAACGGTGTCAAAGGTTATGGAGAGGAGAATGGGATAGAGAGACAGCAGCTTGAATAGCTAGCTGCACAATTGTGGCACTTGATAAATAGGAATTTGCCTGTAAGTCTATTCTGCAGATTTCTAAAGGTCGAGTTGGCATGGGTCCAGGTTTAATTTAATACCCAAGCAGATATCTATTCTAAAGTTTGGAAATAAGAGCAGGAATAGATTACATTACCCTTCAAGGGAAATAGCATTAGTAAAGCAAAGCTGTGGGGAAGTTACATGAAAGCAGACGCACACAAAATGCTGGAGTAGCTCAGCGGGACAGGCAGCATCTCTGGAGAGAAGGAATGGGTGACGTTTCGGGTCGAGACCCTTCTTCAGACTCGATGAAAACAGGGATTTTTTTCCCCTTTACTGTTTAAATCCGGCAGCTTTCCTCTGCACAAAGATTTTCAGATCTTTGTCGTGGCTTTGAAGGTGTCAGGGGTTATGGGGAGAAGGCAGGAGAATGGGGCTGGGAGGGAGAGATAGATCAGCCATGATTGAATGGCGGAGTAGACTTGATGGACCGAATGGCCTAATTCTGCTCCAATCACTTATGACCTTTTGACCTGATGAGCCACATGCAGAGTGGAGGTGTAGATACACAAAGTCTTTATTCAGTATGTGTCGGAAGGAACTGCAGATGCTGGTTAAAACCAAAGATAGGCACACAATGCTGGAGTAACTCAGCGGGATGGGCAGCATTGCTGGAACACCCATTCCTTCTCTCCACAGACGCTGCCTGTCCCACTGAGTGACTCCAGTATTATGTGTCTATCTTTTGTCTTTATACAGAGGTTCTGGCTTCAAGCTATTCCATGCGCCCCAACTTCTATCTTTCAGTCTGAAGGAGGGTTCCGACCCGAAACATATCCTATTCCTCTTCTCCACAGATGCTGCCTGACCCGCTGTTATTCCAGCATTCTGTGCCTACCTTCGGTATAAACCAGCATCTGCTGTTCTTTGTGTTAAAGAAGGAACTGCAGATGCTGGAAAATCGAGGGTCCACAAAATGCTGGAGAAACTCAGTGGGTGCAGCAGCATCTATGGAGTGACGGAGATAGGCAACGTTTCGGGCCAAAACCCTTCTTCAGACTGCAGTTTCTTTCTTTCACTAAATGCCACAGCGCAGCGTGACTCCAGATCTTCCCTCAGTGTTATTTTTAATGCTGTCCATGCCATAACAATGATTGAAAATTTGGACTTGTGCCTGATTAATGGACCTTGAAATCTTCTGTCTATTAACGTTAATTGATTGTAAGGGTCACTGATTTGTAATGATTGAATGTTATACATTTATTTTCTTTATCGTGAATTATTATTCTGGACCTGCTGGCATTTATTTTTGGAAATGCAACATCTAAAACTAAGAAATTAGGAGCAGAAGAAAGGTCGCCACAGTGAATGAGTGGGTTAACCTACGATGAGCGTTTGTCGGCACTGGGCCTGTACTCGCTGGAGTTTAGAAAAATGAGGGGGGGCCTCATTGAAACGTACAGAATAGTGAAAGGCTTGGATAGAGTGGATGTGGAGAGGATGTTTCCACTAGTGGGAGAGTCTAGGACTAGAGGACGCAGACACAGAATTAAAGGACGTTCTTTTAGGAAGGAGATGAGGAGACATTTCTTTAGTTAGAGGGTGGTGAATCTGTGGAATTCTTTGCCTCAGAAGGCTGTGGAGGCCAAGTCAGTGGATATTTTTAAGGCAGAGACGGATAGATTCTTGATTAGTACGGGTGTCAGGGGTTATGGGGAGAAGGCAGGAGAATGGGGTTGGGAGGGAAAAATAGATCAGCCATGATTGAATAGCGGAGTAGAGTTATTTTGAATTAAGTCAAAATTAATTAAATCAAATTTGAATTATACTCGCCAGTGTTGAAGTTGGCAACATTGGCGATCGTTAATCAGCTATCATACAAAATGGAGATCGATTATGACATTTTTTTCAATTTCAAAAAATATATTCTGATGAAAAAATATATATAAGGCAGGTAGATGGGACTAGGGGAAAATAAATGGTCGGCACGGACTGGAAGGGCCGAGAAGGCCTGTTTCCGTGCTGTAATTGTTATATGGTTATATGGTTATAGTCTCCAGAGGTTTCCGTTCAGGTTTCCTAAGTGGGACAGGGGCATTAGTGTGCGGAGATCGCCGGTCGGCACGGACTCGGTGGGCTGAAGGGCCTGTTTCCAAGCTGTATCTCCAAACTAAACTATGGGATATAATAGCAGTGTGGATCTACACTGGGAAAAAAATTAACTAACATCTAGAACATAAAACTAAAACGGAATATTGTGTAAATTATTACAGGTTCTCATATATAATTTTATAGTTGTAATCAACTTCCAGGCAATGACCATAAACTAACCTTCCAGCTTTAATGTGCCATTTAAATTGCTCAGATGGGTTAGTGCCTTGTATTCATGCCCAGTTGCACATTATTCCCAACTTACCCTGCGAACCAAGTCATTGGAATAAAAAAGAATCGAGCAAAGTATTTTTAGCCGCCGTAATATTGAACAGAAGATCCGTTTTTCAAAGATAATGCAGAAAATGTTGGAGTAACTCATGTTGCTCTTATGTGAAGATAGACACAAAAAACTGGAGTAACACAACGCGACAGGCAGCATCTCTGGAGAAAAGGAATGGGTGATGTTTCAGGTCGAGGCCCTTCTTCAGACTGAGAGTCAGGGGAAACTTCTTCTGCAGTTCTATAGGCCTCTGGTGAGACCACATCTGGAGCATTGCGTACAGTTTTGGTCTTCTAATTTGAGGAAGGACATCCTTGTGATTGAGGCAGTGCAGCGTAGGTTCACAAGATTGATCCATGGGATGGCGGGACTGTCATATGAGGAAAGATTGAAAAGACTAGGCTTGTATTCACTGGAGTTTAGAAGAATGAGGGGGATCTTATAGAAACATATAAAAAATTATGAAAGGGCTTGACATACTAGATGCAGGAAAAATGTTCCCAATGTTGGGCGAGTCCAGAACCAGGGACCGCAGTCTTAGAATAAAGGGGAGGTCATTTAAGACTGAGGTGAGAAAAAACGTTTTCACCCAGAGAGTTGTGAGTTTGTGGAATTCCCTGCCACAGAGGGCAGTGGAGGCCAAATCACTGGATGGATTTAAGAGAGAGTTAGATAGAGCTCTAGGGGCTAGTGGAGTCAAGGGCTATGGGGAGAAGGCAGGCACGGGTTATTGATTGGGGACGATCAGCCATGATCACAATGAATGGCGGTGCTGGCTCGAAGGGCCGAATGGCCTCCTCCTGCACCAATTGTCTATGTTTCTATGAAATGGAAACGGGAGATACAGATGGTGTATTAGACATTGGTGAGGAGGCATTTAATTGTGTTCTGTTCAGAGAACCATGTTATAGGAAAGATGTTGTCATGTTAGTAAAGGTGTAGACAAGATTTACAAACTTGTTGCCTGGACACCAGGGTCTGAGAGGTGGGGAGAGATTCAGAAAGCTAGTCCCTGGGGCGCAGGAGGATGAGGGGTGATCTTAAAGAGGTGTATAAAATCATGAGAGGAATAGATTGGGTAGACACACAGAATCTCGTGCCCAGAGGAGGGGGGGGGGGGGGGGGGGGTGTCGAGAGGGGGAGAAGGGGGAAACATTTTATAAGGGTAACTTTTTCACGCTAAGGGTGGTGGGTGTATGGAACGAGCTGTCGGTGGAGGTAGTTGAGGCCGGGACTATCGGGACTATGTCTGTGGAATTCTCTGCCTCAGAGGGCGGTGGAGGCAGGTTCTCTGGATGCTTTCAAGAGAGAGCTAGATAGGGCTCTTAAAAATAGCGGGGTCAGGAGATATGGGGAGAAGGCAGGAACGGGGTACTGATTGGGGATGATCAGCCATGATCACATTGAATGGCGGTGCTGGCTCGAAGGGCCAAATGGCCTACTCCTGCACCTATTGCCTATTGTCTATTGTCTATTGTCTGTTGTCTATCCCAACGTTTAAGAAACAGGTATAGACAGGTACATAGATAGGACCAGTTTATAGGTCTATGGGAGAGTGGCATAGAGCGTCATAGAGTAACACAACGTGGAAGTGAGCCCTTGAGTCCATTGAATCAGTCAACCACCAAACATCGCCCATTCCTTTTCTCCAGAGATGCTGTCTGGTCCGCTGAGTTACTCCAGCTTTTTGCGTCTGCCTTTGGTCTAAACCAGCATCTGCAAAGACCAAAGGCCTTAGGGATGTTGGAGGCAACCGGGGCACCCGGTGGAAATGCACACGGTCACAGGGAGAACGTGCAAACTCCACGCAGACAGCACCCGATGCCAGGATCGAACCTGGGTCTCCGGCGCTGTGAGGCAGGGACTCTACCAGCTATGGCACCGTGTTGTCCTCCAACCACACCTATAACAATGCACGTCTTCATTTCGTGTCCATCTTGTTACAATTTCTTCTTCTTCTGCCGTGTGTCTTTTAGACCTGCAGCTCCGTGGAGGCGAGCCAGGCCAACGTGTCATCGTCCAGGTCAATCAGACCTCGTTCACCATTAGGTGGCCAGTGTTTGGGGCAACTGGTGACGATGTGCTCCACTGTCTGTGTCGGGTCCTCACACTCGCAGGAGGCGTTCGCTGTCCACGAGGCCCCACCTCTTCATCGCTACTCCATAGCGTCCTCAAGTGGTCGAGGGTTGTCCACTGCTTTCGGGGCAGTTCCTGGCCGGGGACGTCCATGGGGTCATTGATGTACTGGTGTAGCCCAGATGGTTCAGCTGACTTCCACTGGTCTCTCCTTGTTACAAATGTTGACCTCGCTGTCATCGTCGGGCCCGAAAAGGACGTAAGCTTCCGGCGACAATCAGTGGGAGCCGTCACTTGTTGCAATAGATGATGGTGGCAGTAGAATTAGCTCGGGATCCTTCCAGTTTCCAGCCCCGCGACGTGGGGCCAACAATACACTGATCATCGCTTAGGAATGAACCTGGGTCGTTTACGCGCTTCAAGCCAACAACAGAATATGATGCTCTGCATCTGAAATTCATTCTTCTAAAGTACAGATGGAACTATCAATCTTCTGTCATGTAACTGATTCCTCCTTGAAATCTCCATTGAAATCCCTCTTGTCATTTGCTGTCGACATTACACTGCATGTTCTGTCAATTCAAAGCTTTCACATCAGAACGAATAACATGAGATCCATTTTGCCCTGGCATAAAGGGGACATTTCCCCAAAGGCATTATTCCTATCCTGAGGAATTTGTACAAAGAACATCAATCACATGTTTGCAGCAACCGGTTAAAGTAATGAAACAACATGGGGTGCTTAAAGATAGTCTTGGCTGACTCCACCAGTCTTGGGTGTCTCCAGGGTGCTATTCCCCATATAGAGGACGTCTGTGCGTGACTTTGTTTAACGTGGGGAGACTGGTGCACAGACAGCCACCCCACGGTCCTTGACAGATCTGGGTCAGGATCCAGTGGCATGGAGTCCAAGACGACCGGAGACCCTTTTCTGCTGCAGCCATCATCCGCCTTCCCAGCCGTTGTGACGCTCCACTAAGGTCAGCCATCGTCCTCCGCTTGTTCCACCGTTGAGGTCTTGGTTGGATTGGCTTTTTGTCAGAGACCAGACCTCCCCCTCGACCTTACCGCCATGGGTGGCCCTACTAGGAGCATCGCTCCAGACGGCATCGCTCTCAGGATCTCAGGTCCACACGACCTTCTCCACCCCGACAAGGTGACAATCCACGGAGGTTAGCATTCCAATATTTGTTATAAGGAGCTAATGAGATGAATTAGACCATGGTCTTTCAAGGAGGAGGGAGAGGGAGATGCAGTGTTGGCATCTGTGAGCGTTCATCTTATTCCAAGTGGTCACTTTCCAAATCACCTACCTGTGGGATTCACAGAGAGGGGCTCCAGGTGGGGCACTGCCCCATTGTCACAGAGATCACCAGACCTTTGGAGGAGATGGAGTGGGAGGGTGGTTAAGAATTTGGTTAGTGCTCGACAATGGAATCTTAAAGTCATAGAGTCATACTGTGTGGAAACAGGCCCTTCAACCCAACTTACCGACCAACATGCCCAATCCACACTAAACGCACCCACCTACGTTTATCCCTTCTTCAAACTCATGTTTTGGGTCGAGATCTTTCTTCAGACTCTTTGGATCAAGATCCTGCTTTGGGATGAAGAAGGGTCTCGACCCAAAACCTATTCCCTTTCTCCAGAGAAGCTGCCTGGCCCGTTGGGTCTCTTCCTTGTGTCTATGTCCTGTTTTCACTTGAACTCTGGTTGGTTTTGAGCGACCCGTGAAGGCTAATCTGGGAACCTCATGCAGTCCGACAGTTGTGGAAGGACTTCTGATGAGAATAATTCCTTGGGAGGTGGAAAATATCGTTTGATGGTCAGAACAGAAACAGATTATTCACTGAGGTACAGTATATATTACATTAGAGACACTATGAATCAAGCATTATGATACATTTTATACTGGATAGTGTGTTATGCAGAGATGCTTCATGGATTGATTAGTGCACTATGTTAGAAAACTTGACGGACCTTAAACAAAGTGAAGTATTCTTCATCGACTGAGAACCACTTTATATCCAGTTACATTTCTAACTGGTTCAAGCTTTGAAGTTTATGGACTCGAGGGTTTATGGACTGAAGTATATTTTATGAAAGGAATGATACATTTTTCTATGATGGAACCGGATAGTGTGTAAGATGTGAAGAGGCATGATTGAATGGCGGAGTAGAATAGATGGGCCGAATGGCCTAATTCTGCGCCTATGACCTTATAGAAGATTGAGGGGGGATCTTATAGAAACTTACAAAATTCTTAAGGGGTTGGACAGGCTAGATGCAGGAAGGTTGTTCCCGATGTTGGGGAAGTCCTGAACAGGAGGTCACAGTTTAAGGATAAGGGGGAAATCTTTTAGGACCGAGATGAGAAAAACATTTTTCACACAGAGAGTGGTGAATCTGTGGAATTCTCTGCCACAGAAGGTAGTTGAGGCCAGTTCATTGGCTATATTTAAGAGGGAGTTAGATGTGGCCCTTGTGGCTAAAGTGATCAGGGGGTATGGAGAAAAGGCAGGTACGGGATACTGAGTTGGATGATCAGCCATGATCATATTGAATGTCCATGCAGGCTCGAAGGGCCGAATGGCCTCCTCCTGCACCTATTGTCTATGTTTCTATTACATCCAACATTGGCTCCTTCATTTAAAACTAAATCGATGACTTACACGGCAAAGGTAAATGTAGCAAAGTGATTTGTTCATTTACTTTCTGGAGTGAGTATTAATGTTTCAATTAACCGCAAAGATTTCAAATACAGTTATTATTTTTTAATTTAAATAAATTATTTTAATGTATTTTAATTGCTTCTAAATGTTCCTCTGAATGCACTTAGACACGTCGAAATAATCCATTAATGGCACGAGTTGTCAGAAGGTTCTCAAGCTGATCTAACGGCAGGCTTCATGCTTCACGACCTGACATCTAGTTAGAAACATAGAAAATTGGTGCAGGAGAAGGCCATTCGGCCCTTCGAGCCAGCACCGCCATTCATTGCGATCATGGCTGATCGTCCCCAATCAATAACCCGTACCTGCCTTCTCCCCATATCCCTTGATTCCACTAGCCCCTAGAGCTCTATCTAACTCTCTCTTAAATCCATCCAGTGATTTGGCCTCCACTGCCCTCTGTGGCAGGGAATTCCACAAATTCACAACTCTCTGGGTGGAAAAGTTTTTTCTCAACTCAGTCTTAAATGGTCTCCCCTTTATTCTAAGACTGTGGCCCCTGGTCCTGGACTCGCCCAACATTGGGAACATTTTTCCTGCATCTAGCTTGTCCAGTCCTTTTATAATTTTATATGTTTCCATAAGATCCTCTCTCATCCTTCTAAACTCCAGTGAATACAAGCCTAGTCTTTTCAATCTTTTCTCATATGACAGTCCCGACATCCCAGGGATCAACCTCGTGAACCTACGCTGCACTGCCTCAATCACAAGGATGTCCTTCCTCAATTTAGGAGACCAAAACTGTACTCAATACTGTGGATGTGGTCTTACCAGAGCCCTATACAACTGCAGAAGAACCTCTCTGCAACTCAGGAAGTTGATAGATCAGCGTACAGTGCGGACATAGCACGGGACAGCACAGGAGTAGGACCTTTGGCCCACAATGCTTGCGCCCGGCCTGATGGGAAAGGCCAAGTCTGCCTGCATACGATCTACATCCCTCCATTTCCATGTGCCTATCCTGAAATGTACTAATGCCACTATCGTATCTGCCTGATACCACCACCCCTGTTGCCAGGCAAATCCCATGAGATCCAAGGAGGGATAGCTCAATGGAGAAAGAACTGCAGATGCTGGAGAGATCGAAGGTAGACAAAAATGCTGGAGAAACTCAGCGGGTGAGGCGGCATCTATGGAGCGAAGGAAATAGGTGATGTTTCGGGTCGAGACCCGGAAGCAGGTGGAAGATTGCAACCTTCGGAAGATCAAACAGAACAAGTTGTCCAACAACTTTAGGCTGTGCACGCCACAAGAAAGAAGAAGAAGAGACCTGGAAGCATCTATGGAGTGAAGGGAATAGGCGACCCGAAACGTCACCTATTCCTTCGCTCCATAGATGCTGCCTCACCCGCTGAGTTTCTCCAGCAACTTTGTCCGGCTAAATGGAGAGAAAATTAGCTTAATGGAAGGAGGTGGAAGGTGGTGGGGGGAAGGTTGTTTTTCAGACTGGAGGTCTGTGACTAGTGGTGTGCCTCAGGGTTCGATGCTGGGCCCATTGCTGTTTGTCATCTACATCAATGGTTTGGGTGAGAACATGCAAGGCATGATTAGCAAGTTTGCAGATTGCACTAAAATGGGTGGTAGAGGTAATGAAGATGGCTGTCAAAAATCATAGCAAGATCTTGAATGCTTGGGCAAAGTTGATGGAATTTGATACAGATTAGTGCAAGGTGGCGTATTTTGGGCTCTAACATGGGCAGGACCTCTGTTTTAATCCCCAATAATCATCTCCAATTAGTTTAGTTTACAGATATGGCACAAAAAATGTGGCCCTTGCCGACCAGCGATCACTTTGTACACCAGCAATATCCAACACGCCAGGGACAATTTATAACTTACAGGAGCTAATTAATCTACAAACCTGCATGTTTTTGGAGTGTGGGAGCACCTGGAGAAAACCCACGTAGGTCACGGGGAGAATGTACAAACTCCGTACAGACAGCACCCATAGTCGGGATCGAACCCTGACTACGGTGGAAGGACGGCCACAGTGGCGCAGCGGTAGAGTTGCTGTCTTACAGCGAATGCAGCGGGTTCGATCCTGACTACAGCCACTGTTTGTACATTCTCCCACACTCCAAGGATGTACAGCTTTGTAGGTAAATCGGCTTGGTAAATGTAAAAATTGTCCCTAGTGTGTTTGGGATAGTGTTAGTTTGCGGGGGATCGCTGGCCGGCGCAGACCTGGTGGGCCGAAGGGCCTGTTTCCGCGCTGTATCTCTAAACTAAACTAAACCCGGGTCTCTGGCACTGTTAAGCCCCTGTCCCACTTAGGAGACCTAAACAGCAACCTCTGGTGACCTTGCCCGCCACCCAAGGTTTCCATGAGGTCACCGGAGGTTTTGGTCGCTCTCCCTAATGGTGGAAAGTGGTTTCCGCGTGGTCGAGGCTTCATCTAGGTTGCTGCTATTTTTTCATCGTGATTAAAACCGCCCCGACTAAAAATAGATTGCCGTTTTAAAAATCGATCATTTTTTAGTCGCAGGTCTAGTCGAAGCCGGTTGTCTTCATAGTGGAGGAAGGTTTTCAACATAGGTGTGGGAGGTGGTAGGAGGTTGCAGGTCACCTCCACCTTGATTTTTTTTTGGGTGGCGGGCAAGGTCACCAGAGGTTGCTGTTTAGGTCTCCTAAGTGGGACAGGGGCTGCAAGGCAGCAACTCTACCGCTGCGCCAGAAATTTGGAAAGTTATTCTTCCTGCGCGTATATGATCTTAGATCGGATATTATTTCCATCATCCACTTGTGGCCTTTAGACAGGCTGATCATCGGTTAGCTACCCAACATCATACATCGGTTGCCATGACAACGCAGGCAAAGGAACATAGTGCATCACAATCAAATCATCTGCAGAACTTCCACAGCACTAAATGTTATCTTTTAATAATTCAAAGACCGAAACATATCGAACATATTCCAAGGTGGTATCCAACCCTACAGTGTTTATTTCCTCATTGACAAGTTCCATCTGAGCTTTATATATATATTTATAAAATGCATGCGTTTAGAGGGTTTGATGCTCTAGTTGACCAAGGTAGATAAAAGGATTAATTTGTTTCAACTATCTGGAGCAGGAGACACGAGTCGTTTCAAAAGGTATTTTTCTCGAGAGCAGAAAAGCAAGATAACATTATTGCTGTAAGATTTTTTCATTTTGAACTGTGCATTCACTCATTCTTATCAGTATTTTCCACTGGAACCTATATAATGTTTCAAAAATGATTTACTGGGACATCTGCCGTTAAGTTGTATCGTTAAGTTCTCTATGCTCCTATTCAGCAGACTGGAAAGGATAAGTGAGCTAAGGTATTAGGGCTTGCATGCATAAAAAGGATAAGAAACACAAGGTTACGTTTCCAATTTACAGGGTAAGTATTGCACTGACAGCTCCCTGAGAATAAGCAATGGGGAGATGATTGGGATGGCCTGGATAGAGTGGATGTGGAGAGGATGTTTCCACTAGTGGGAGAGTCTAGGACCAGAGGGCACTGCCTCTGAATTAAAGGACGTTCCTTCGGAAAGGGGATGAGGAAGTATTTCTTTGGACAGACGGTGGTGAATCTGTGGAATTCATTACCACAGACGGCTGTGGAGGCCAAATGAATTTTTAAGGCATGCATTGGCAGATTATGGGATGGCAGGACTTCCATATGACGAAAGACTGGATAAACTCGGCTTGTACTCACTGGAATTTAGAAGATTGAGGGGGGATCTCATAGAGACTTACAAAATTCTTAAGGGGTTGGACAGGCTAGATGCAGGAAGATTGTTCCCGATGTTGGGGAAGTCCAGGACAAGGGGTCACTGTTTAAGGATAAGGGGGAAGTCTTTTAGGACCGAGATGAGAAAATCATTATTTACACAGAGAGTGGTGAATCTGTGGAATTCTTTGCCACAGAGGGTAGTTGAGGCCAGTTCATTGGCTATATTTAAGAGGGGGTTAGATGCGGCCCTTGTGGCTAATGGGATCAGGGGGAATGGAGAGAAGGCAGGTACGGGATACTGAGTTGGATGATCAGCCATGATCATATTGAATGGCGGTGCAGGCTCGAAGGGCCGAATGGCCTACTCCTGCACCTATTGTCTATGTTTCTATGTTTCTATTATTGATTAGTACGGGTGTCAGGGGTTATGGGGCGAAGGCAGGAGAATGGGGTTGAGAGGGAAAGATAGATCAGCCATGAGTGAATGGTGGTGTAGACTTGATGGGCCGAGTGGCTCGTACAAGTTATGAACATGAACTTGTCAGATGCTTTAAGATCAACAGAGAGGATTTTTTTTCCGTAATGGAAATACCAAAGAAGAACAAGGGTATCTGCTCCCAAGGTGAGATTTTCCTCTCCGTGACATCTGAGATGTCCCGTTTCTTCACCAAACGTGGTTTGTCCTCAGTTGTGGTGGATAGATCTGTCACCCAAATCTCCTCAGCATCCTGCAGTTCACTCTCCCTCCCTCCCTTCCTTCATCCCACCCCCCCTCTCCCCCCCCCCGCACCAAATGGAACAATGATGGCCTTCCCCTGGTCCTCACCTCTCACCCCACCAGCCATCTCCTCCAATGTCTTACTAATGCCACAGTCTTAGAATAAAGGGGAGGTCATTTATGACTGGGGTGAGAAAAAACGTTTTCACCCAGAGAGTTGTGAATTTATGGCCTCCTCCTTCACCTATTTTCTATGTTCAAGTTCAAGGGAGTTTATTGTCATGTGTCCCTGATAGGACAATGAAATTCTTGCTTTGCTTCAGCACAACAGAACATAGACGGCATTGACTACAGAACAGATCAGTGTGTCCATATACCATTATATAAATACATACACACATGAATAAATAAACTGATAAAGTACAAATAACAGATTATGGGTTAATAGAGTTTTGTCCGAGCCAGGTTTAATAGCCTGATGGCTGTGGGGAAGTAGCTATTCTTGAACCTGGTCGTTGCAGTCTTCAGGCTCCTGTACCTTCTACCTGAAGGTAGTGGGGAGATGAGTGTGTGGCCAGGGTGGTGTGGGTCCTTGATGATGCTGCCAGCCTTTTTGAGGCAGCGACTGCGATAAATCCCCTCGATGGAAGGAAGGTCAGAGCCGATGATGGACTGGGCAGTGTTTACTGCTTTTTGTAGTCTTTTCCCCTCCAGGGCATTTCTATGTTTCTATGTTTCTATGTTTAATGCCCCTGTCCCACTTAGGCGATTTTTTAGGCGACTACGGGCGACTAGGCCATTGCCACATTGTCGACGGGGTGTCGCCTGTACGGTCGTGAGTCGTCTCCTCAGTCGCCCAAAGAATCGTAGCGTTTTTCTGGTCGCCGCTGGATTTTGAAATGTTCAAAACTTTTCAGCGACAGTGGGCTTAACGCCAATGAGCGTAACTTGACTTCTCCTGACGTAGGTGCTGTCGTAGGTTGTCGCACGGTGACTTAGGTTGTCGCTGGTGCTGACTTCGTTTTTTTTTGTTGTTAAAATAATGATTCTATATCAAATTTTATAGCCGGTTTTTCGGTGACCTGCTATGACTATGACATTCACCTAAAATTAGCCTGTGAGACAGGGCCATAAGAATGAGGGTAATGTTGCCTTAGAGTTGGGTCTGAGCCATCAAGGAATAAAAATCAGGAAACTCATTTTGAAACAAAGGGATATTGAAGGTTGGAACCTTCTTCCTGAAGAAGCATGGCAATCGACAATGGACAATAGGTGCAGGAGGAGGCCATTCGGCCCTTCGAGCCAGCACAGCCATTCAATGTGATCATGGCTGATCAGTACCCCGTTCCTGCCTCCTCCCCATAGCCCCTGACTCCGCTATCTTTAAGATCCCCGCAGTCGGGGATAATTGGAGCACTATGGCTTTAGATGAGGCTGGAGAAGTGGGAGTGATGGGAACTGAAAGATATATCATACTGAAAAAAATGTTAGTTGTAATACTATCAATTAATTCCAGGAACCGACTGAGTAATATTATGGCTGAGTGAATGTAGTACCATTAAAATACGAGCTCCCAGATGTGAGTCATCTACACTTTTGGGTGGAGGCAGATGTGGCTTTAATTTTTGCTTTTAGAGATGCAGCATGGAAACAGGCCCTTTGGCCCACAAGTCCATGCCGACCAGCGATCACCCCGTACACTAGCACTATCTTACATAAGATAGACACAAAATACTGGAGTAGCTCAGACAGCATCTCTGGAGAGAAGGAATGGGCGACGTTTTGGGTCGAGACCCTTCTTCAGACTGACCTACACACACTATCCTACACACTAGGAAGAATTTACCGAAGCCAATTAACCTACAAACCTGTACGTCTTTGGAATGTGGGAGGAAACCGGAGCAGCTGGCCAAATGCCACGCGGTCACGGGGAGAACGTGCAAACTCCGTACAGACTGCGCCCGTAGTCAGGATCGAACCCGGGTCTGTAAGGCAGCAACACTACCACTGTGCTAGTCTATGCCATGAATTGGAAGAACAGCTGTTATCCCTGGTGCCACAGGAGACTGTTATTCATATTTAAGAATAAGGAGTAAGCCATTTAGAACGGAGACGAGGAAACACTTTTTCTCACAGAGAGTGGTGAGTGTGGAATTCTCTGCCTCAGAGGGCGGTGGAGGCAGGTTCTCTGGATACTTTCAAGAGAGAGCTAGATAGGGCTCTTAAAGATAGCGGAGTCAGGGGATATGGGGAGAAGGCAGGAACGGGATACTGATTGGGGATGATCAGCCATTGAATGGTGGTGCTGGCTCGAAGGGCCAAATGGCCTACTCCTGCACCTATTGTCTATTGTTTATTGACTGCAGATGCTGGAACATCGAGCAAAATACAAACTAGAGTCTGAAGAAGGGTCCTGACCCGAAACATCAACCTTCCACCTCCCACCACAGATGTTTTTATCATCAACATTTTTTTTCCTTCTTCTGTTAATCCCTGGTGTTGTGGCCATGATTTGTCTTTTAATCAGTATTACATTTGTTGAACCTTGTCTGTGTGCGCATTAGCAGTCATATTTCAACAGCAACCACACTTGTTAAGGTTGTTTGTTGAGTCCTTTGTGTCGCCCTGAGAATGGATGTTATGACAGAAACACAAGCCTTTCTCTCGAGGCGTTGATGACCTTGTCTCTCATTAGGGCAAGGACTGCATGGGCATCAATAGATTCTCTCTTGTGACTCCGTACAATGTTAGAATTCCAGGGCAATCTTCTGTTGAAACAACCCTTTATTGATCTGATGGGTTGATAAATCATTCACTCAAACCGTTTTCAAAACTGTAGCCGGGGGCTTTTTTCATTGCTGGTGCAACAAAACTCTGCAGATGAGCTCCCTGTAGGAGTTACTCAACACAGTTAAGTGATTGTCTCCCGATGCAGAGGCCAAACTGACAAGACCATTTGCTTTCTTGAGGAATAGAGGGATTAGCAGAGGAAGCGGCATATCCAGGCATAAGCACCTTGCAACACCCACACAGCAAAAAGCAAAAAGCAAACTGCTGGAGGAACTCAGTCGGTCAGAAGGTCATAAGTGATAGGAGCAGAATTAGGCCATTCGGCCCATCAAGTCTACTCCGCCATTCAATCATGGCTGATCTATCTCTCCCTCCTCCCCCCATTCTCCTGCCTTCTCCCCATAACCCCTGACACCCGTACTAATAAGAATCTATCTATCTCTGCCTTAAAAATATCCACTAACTTGGCCTCCATAGCCTTCTGTGGCAAAGAATTCCACAGATTCGCCACCCTCTGACTAAGAAAATTCCTCCTCATCGCTTTCCTAAAAATAACTTTTCAAAGTATCAATAGTAATTAGACATTCTTTAATTAATCTTCAAGCTATGCTGTTTCTAGTTAATCCAATGAGAGCAATTTATCAAATACAATGATCTCTTTTTTCATCTTCATCTTCATCATCATCATTATCATCATCATCAGCATCTTCATCATCATCATTATCATCATCACCATCATCATCATCGTTGTTGAAAACATCAACGGGCACGGGTGCCTTACAATGCTGTGTCTGTCAGTGATCGCAACTTCTACTAAAGTGTGTGGACGGCCGTTGGATCGCTAGGAGCTCATCCTCCCTTTGCCAGGTCTTGCTTTTGGTCCTGCTGGGGGTCCACAGCCCCCTCCTCACCAGACAAACCAGGTGGGGGAGACGGTTTAGTCACCGACTATCCGACTATGGAGCGGGTAGCGCTGGATTACCTGGTACTCACGGCGGGGGGGAACTCATCTACGATGTGTTATCTTCTGGTGAAGACTTCAACTATTCTCTATTAATGAACCAGAAAACAGGTTGTGTACATCGAGAAGCACAGCCAGACTTAATTACTGTGTTTCAACTTCAGATCGGCTTGGTCTGTGAAAACGTGTATGCTGTTGGTGATTTTACATTATTATGCTTAATAATTAATTTCATTATCAAATTGTAATTGCACGATTTTTGCACCTGAACTCCAGAAGTGTCAAGTGAAGGGAGTCTGGAAACTAACTCCACATTCTCCGCTTCATGGGTTTTTGAGTGAGCTGTGATTGTTTTTTGAAACGCAGGGCTTGTGCAATAATTTTCTCCACTTACTCTGTAAATATTTATTGCTGCCTGCCGGGGAGCATTTTAATAACTACATCCATTTATGTGTCACTGTTGCAAGGACAATCTGATGCTCTTCACAGGGATTCGCTACATGAAAAATAACATTGAGGCTAAAGCGACAAAGGCGATGCTGGGCCTGTCAGAGTCAGAGAGTCATCGTCATAGAGTCATGGGCCTGTCCCACTTAGGAGATTTTTTAAGCGACTGCCAGCGAATATGACAATGGAATTCATCGAAGTCAGTCCCAGCGAAAATCGAAGGTAGACAAAAATGTTGGAGAAACTCAGCGGGTGAGGCAGCATCTATGGAGCGAAAGAAATAGGTGAATAGGTGAAGTATTTTTTTACTCGTGGACATTTTTTTGCAGGGATGAAAAAACGTCCCGGGTTTACCAGATGTCCCGAGTACCTACCGTTACTCGTACGAGCCGCTACGAGACATCCACGAACTCCTACGGACCCGCTACGGACATTCTCCGAGTTCGAATCAGGGGAAAACTAGGGAGAACTCTGGAATTACCTGGTACAGTGGGACAGGGGCTGACATCAAATGGCCTCATTTTGATAATACAAATCGGTTCCACTGTGTGGCCGATTCTGAGGCCGTCAATTATTGCACACAAATTGTGCGTATCGCTCCTCACAGCTCCGCAGAAATGCAAGAGATCTCATTCTCTTTGTTGCAATTAAAAGCCCTGTCCCACTGTACGAGTTCATTCCAAGAGCTCTCCCGAGTTTGCCCTCATTCGAACTCGGAGATTTACGGTAATGGCCGCTCGTAGGTACTCGGGGCTCTCGTGGACATTTTTCAACATGTTTAAAAATCTTCACGAGTCTTCACGAGCTTACCGCGTTTCCCGAGTACCTGCCGTTAGCGTTACCAGCCGCTAAGAGACGTCCCCGAGCTCCGACGTACCCGCTACGTACATTCCACGAGTTTGATTTTTAAACTCGGGAGAGCTCTTGAATGAACTAGTGCAGTGGGACAGGGCTTTAAGCCAGGAATAAGTGATGGTTTCAATCCATACTGAGACAGAGGGTCTGGCATTGTTAGCCACAGAACTGACACTGTGAATTGTGACATGTTTAAGTACAACAGGTGCAATCATTTCATCTGAAGTTGACACCATGGTGTGCTGGAATAGTATCACATATCTTGTTTTTACGCCACAGTTAACATGTTTAACTTCCTGCTTTCACTGTTTGACTACAATTACCACCTTAATTATTTTTCTTCTTTTTCTTGTCGGACGACTTGTTCTGTTTGATCTTATTTGATTGTGCACGTCAGGTTGATTGCATTCGTCGGCACGGAGCGGACCACATGAGGGTTGCAATCTCCCACCCAAATTATTTTTCAATCAGATTGATGACTGTGATTACGCAGCACACAGGCCACGGACAACTATGCCACTCTAACGTTGCATTTATCAAGCATTCTACTTGTGTTAAAGTTTCGCAAAAGAGGGACCACTTACTAGTGTGACAATTTTCTTGATCTCAAGATTTCCCAAACCATTGAAATGTTTAGTAAGTGTGGTCCCTGTACAGGTACAGAAGGTACAGGAGCCTGAAGACCGCAACGTCCAGGTTCAGGAATAGCTACTTCCCCACAGCCATCAGGCTATTATGTCAGTGCTGGCTCGAAGGGCCATCGGTAATGGCTCGAAGGGCCAAATGGCCTACTCCTGCACCTATTGTCTATTAAACTCAACTCAAACAAAACTATGAACATTAATAGCCTATTATCTGTTTATTTACACTTTATCTGTTTATTTATTCATGTGTGTGCATATATTTATATAGTGGTATATGGACACACTGATCTGTTTTGTAGTCAATGCCTACTATGTTCTGTTGTGCTGAAGCAAGGCAAGAATTTCATTGTCCTATCTGGGACACATGACAATAAACTCTCTTGAATCTTGAATCTTGAATCTTGTAATGATATGAGATGTGTAGAATGATGGAATGATCTTCTGTACATGATAGTCCACGTTGCACATGGCGCAGCGGGTAGAGCTGCTGCCTCACAGCGCCAGAAACCCGGGTTCCATCCTGACCACGGGCGTTGTGTGTGCGGAGTTTGTACGTTCTCCCCGTGACCCGCGTGGGTCATCTCCGGGTGCTCCGGTTTCCTCCCACACTCCAAAGACGCGCAGGTTTGTAGGTTAATTGGCTTCGATAAAATTGTAAATTGTCCCTAGTGGGTGTAGGACCTCGTGTAGGTGTTCCAAAATGAAACTTAGATCTTAACTTTTAAGAAAGAGCTGCAGATGCTGGAAATATCGAAGGTCGACAAAAATGCTGGAGAAACTCAGAGGGTGAGGCAGCATCTATGGAGCGAAGGAATAGGTGACGTTTCGTGTCGAGACTCTTCTTCAGTCTGAAAGGAGAGTCTTGTCCCGAAACGTCACCCATTGCTTCTCTCCAGAGATGCTGCCGGTCCCGCTGAGTTACTCCTGTCCCACTTTGGCCGTCAGTTACGCGACAGGCCGTTGGCGCGTGAAGAATTCGTTCGCTACAAAAATTTCGGAGCCCGAAATTTCGTTCACAACTACATACCCCTCCACGTTTCTCAGTGGGATGTCCGTGCACCTCAACGCGACCACAAGGTCGCGTAATTTACGTGCCAAGGCATACGTAAGTGGGACAGGCCCTTTCGACTCTTTTCTCATTATGCATTCATTGTGGACAACTTGCCCAGAGTACTAATATACTTCCTGCAATTTATGACTTTAATAAATAATTTTATAGACTCCAAAGTGTCCCTGTGACTTCTCGGGGGATTTATCACAAACACACTGAAGTGGGTCAAATAGTTGAAAAAGGATTTTCTTCCATTGAAATGAATTGTAATCATAATCAGTTGATTGAAATCACTAGGACATAGGGGAATTAGCAGAGGACACCTGTAAATGAGTGATATAAGGGAGGGCACCAATTAATAGTGCATAGATGACTAAGGTTGAGAGATTAAGGGACTTGATTTTAGCTATTGGGATATCTTTGAGTAAAGAATTAATGGGATGGTTGGCAGATTAGCATTTAGAAGGATGAAGGGGAACCTCATTGAAACTTACAGAATAGTGAAAGGCTTGGATACAGTGGATGTGGAGAGGATGTTTCCACTAGTGAGAGAGTCCAGGACTAGAGGTCACAGCCTCAGATTTAAAGGACGTTCTTTTTGGAAGGAGATGAGGAGAAATGTCTTTAGTCAGAGGGTGGTGAATCTGCGGAATTCTTTGCCACAGACGGCTGTGGAGGCCAAGTCAGTGGATATTTTTAAGGCAGAGATAGATAGATTCTTGATTAGTGCGGCTGTCAGGGGTTATGGGGAGAAGGAAGGAGAATGGGGTTAGGAGGATAAGATAGATCAGCCATGATTGAATGGCGGAGTGATCTTGATGGGCCAAATGGCCAAATTATGCTCCTATCCCACGAACTTGTGGACATAGTCAAATTGGATGGCATACACAAATTTGATATGCTACACACTAGGGACAATTTACAAACTTTTACCAAAGCCAATTAACCTACAAACCTGTACGTCTTTGGAATGTGGACGGAAACCAGAATACCTGGAGAAAACCCTCGTGGTCACAGAATCGAACCCATGTCTCTGATCCTGTGAGGCAGTAACTCTGTCGCTGCACCAGGGTGCAGGGAATTTTTTCTGGCACTTTTAATATCCAGCATCCGCTCAAGAGTTCCGATGGTTTCTGAGGATATTAATATATATTTGCTGGGATTAATAATAAGGATAATTAACTCTGAGGATAAATGTGTCAAGTTTCTCGTGAGAGTGGGTTGACAACACTGGAACCATAGAAACATAGAACAGAGGTGCAGGAGTAGGCCATTCAGCCCCTTTGAGCCAGCACCGCCATTCAATATGATCATACCTAATCATCCAAAATCAGAAGGGTTTCAGCCCGAAACGTTGCCTATCTCCTTCGCCCCAAAGATGCTGCTGCACCCGATGAGTTTCTCCAGCATTTTGTGTAACCCTCGATTTTCCAGCATCTGCAGTTCCTTCTTTAACACTTAATCCACAATCAGTACACTGTTCCTGCTTTCTCCCCATATTCCTTGATTCCGTTAGCCTTACGAGCTAAATCTAACTCTCTCGTGTATGCATACGTATTTTATCTACTTACAGAAGGGTCTGTCTCCTTTTAAGGGCACGTAATCATGCGTGTAATCTTACACAGTACAATATACGTGCTTTAATCTCACAAAATGATAAAAATCTGCTTCAGCCTCTCGGCTTTCTAATCCTGCTTATTGGTCCAGATGCATAGAAAGCAACATCTGCAACATCTGCACAGGGCAGTGAATGGGCTGTTGGAGATGGGAGCTTCAGCCAAGCCGGCAGATGTTAGACTCACAGACGGACGTGATCAACTTAATGCAAGTCACAACAGAACGTGCTGAAAAATAGCAAACAGAATGAGAGGGACGGCATGGCAGCGGTCTCCTCCGGCCCTCAGCACATCCCCGACATAGTCACCGCCTGCTGGCAGAGTACAGCATCAGTGGATTTAGTTAAGGTCAGTTTAGTTTAGAAATACAACACAGAAACAGGCCCTTCGGCCCGCCGAGTCCGTGCCGACCAGCGATCCCCGTACACAAATACAATGAAATCTAATCAATATTGAGCTTGAACTTGAGGGGCCTGTCCCACTTGGCTGTCATTTATGCGTAATTTACGCGTCATCATTTACGCGTCACGACGCACAACGCACATTTCGTGACATACACGTGATGCGTGCACGGTGCACTTTATGCGCGCATGGTGCGCGATGACATATCCAGGATTTTGTGACGTACGCAATCTTCGCTCGCCATCTGCGTCAATCGCAAATGAATGCAAGGTGGGACAGGCCCTTTAGACTTTAAGAGATCCAGCGTGAAAACAGGTTCATCGGCCCACTGAGTCCGCGCCGACCAGCGGTCCCCGTACACTCGCACTATCCTACACACACTAGGGTCAGTTAACAATTTTTACTGAAGCCAATTAACCTATCATTCATGTACGCCAATTCACTCAGAAATACATTGAACTTTCATTGACAATTTACAAAAAGCCAAATGAACCTACAAACCTTCGGAGTGAGGGAGGAAACTGGAGCACGTGGAGAAAACTGGCGCGGTCACAGGTTGAACGTGCAAACTCCGTACAGGCAGGATCAATCCCGGGTGTCTGGTGTTGTGAGGCTGCAACTCTACCGCTGTGCCACTGTGCCACCCCAACATAGTATTGTCCTCCTGTGGCCCAGCATACTGTATCTACCTGCTCAGTCCATATTTCTCCATCCTTTGAACGTTCATGTGTCTGTCTAAATGCCTCTTAAACATTTTTCTTTGGTCAGCTTCCACCACATACCTGGCAGTGCAGAATAGATACATACCTCTCCCTGTATAAGTAAACTTGTCTTGGAAACTCTTTTAAAATCGTTCCTCCTCTCAACTTAAACCCCTCTTCTTCTTTCTTAGGCCCCATTCGGTCATCGCTGACCATGGGTGTCTCCAGGGTGCTATTCCCTATATGGAGGACGCCTGTGCGTGACTTTGTTTAACGTGGGGAGACTGGTGCACAGACAGCCACCCCACGGTCCTTGACAGATCTGGGTCAGGATCCAGTGGCATGGAGTCCAAGACGACCGGAGACCCTTTTCTGCTGCAGCCTTCATCCGCCTTCCCAGCCGTTGTGACGCTCCACTAAGGTCAGCCATCATCCTCCGCCTGTTCCACCGTTGAGGTCTTGGTTGGATTGGCTCTTTGTCAGAGACCAGACCTCCCCCTCGACCTTACCGCCATGGAGCATAGCTCCAGACGGCATCGCTCTCAGGGTCTCAGGACCACACGAGCTTCTCCACCACAACAAGGTGACAATCCACGGAGAACAAACCCATTGCCTCTAGAATTTGACCTTTCCATCCGATGCGCAAAATATTGCCAATCCACCCTCTCTCGGCCTCACCTACTCTTACATAGACTTATGATTTAACACTTTAAAAGGGCACAGGAGCACAGCAGTAGAGCTGCTGCCTTGCAGCTGCAGTGACCCAGGTTCGATCCTGAACTCGGGTGCTGCCCATGCGGAGTTTGCACGTTCTCTTTGTGACCATGCGGGTTCCCTCCGGATGCTCCGGTCCCCTCCCACACCCCAAAGACGTGCAGGATTGTCGGTTAATTAGCTTCTGTAAATTGTTTAGGATAGAACTAGTGTGCGGGCGATCGCTGGAAGCGCAGACTCGATGGGCCAAAGGGCCCGTTTCCACGCTGTATCTCCAAGCTAAACAATATTCAATCAAAAGGCGTAATGAGATATGATGACTATTTCTGGAATAACGAGAAGTTCCTCCGTGAAAAATCCTCCCATTCCCAAATTCAGAAAATTCTTTCATTGGTAAAAAATCTTTTGCATTTCCATTGCCCTTTAAACCTCATGATATATATTGTCAAAAATGACTGAAGTCAATAGATGGTTCCATTGTGGATAGAGCAACATCATGAAATTCAATTAACCTAGAATATGTCCAATAACTTTCATCTGAATGAATAAATGAAATGCACTATTTTATCTGTCTCCGTGTGACAGTTGATATTTAAAGTGCATGCTATCATCCAGTTTGGTTCTGTATTAGTAATTACTTGCAGTGGCTCGCAGCTATCAACTTATAAATATTACCCCTTGAAGACCAACCAGCCGTTAGGCAGCACAGCGGTAGAGTTGCTGCCTCACAGCTCCAGAGACCAGGATTCGATCCTGACTACAGGTGCTGTCTGTACGGAGTTTGTACGTTCTCCCCCAAACTTTGTGAGTTTTTCTCTGGTTTCCTCCACATTGCAAAGACGTGCAGGTTTGTAGGTTAATTGGCTTCTGTAAACTGTCCCCAAGGGTGTAGGATACAACTAGCAAACAGGTGATTGCTGGTCGGTGCGGACTCTAAACTAAGCTGTTCTGTAAAAGGGCAAAATAACATTATTCTGATCATAGAAACATAGAAACGTAGAAACATAGACAATAGGTGCAGGAGGAGGCCATTCGGCCCTTCGAGCCAGCACCGCCATTCATTGCGATCATGGCTGGTCGTCCCCAATCAATAACCCGTGCCTGCCTTCTCCCCATATCCCTTGACTCCACTAGCCCCTAGAGCTCTATCTGACTCTCTCTTAAATCCATCCAGTGATTTGGCCTCCACTGCCCTCTGTGGCAGGGAATTCCATAAATTCACAACTCTCTGGGTGAAAAAGTTTTTTCTCACCTCAGTCTTAAATGACCTCCCCTTTATTCCAAGACTGTGTGGCCCCTGGTTCTGGACTCGCCCAACATTGGGAACATTTTTCCTGCATCTAGCTTGTCCAGTCCTTTTATAATTTTATATGTTTCTATAAGATTCCCCCCTCATCCTTCTAAACTCCAGTGAATACAAGCCTAGTCTGGTCCTGACAAATGGTGCTGTCTTTACGGAGTTTGTATGCTCTCCTTGTGACCATGTGGGTTTTCTCCGGGTGCTCCAGTTTCCTCCCATATTCCAAAGATGTGCAGGTTTGTAGGTTATTTGGCTTCAGTAAAATTGTAAATTGTTCCGAGTGTGTGTAGGATAGTGCTAGTATTTGGGGTGTTCGCTAGTCGGTGTGGACTCGGTGGGCCGAAGGGCCTGTATCTCCAAAGTCTAAAGTCTAAAGCAGGTGCAACTTCTCAATTAGAGGACTAAGATACTGGAGGATGTGGACCTTGGAGAAGCAAACCATTGTGGTGGGCGTTGTGTGGACATTGGAGTGTTTGACCATGAAGTGTAAGGGGATGGGATTAGGGTTTTGAAGAGCGGCACGGTGGCGCAGTGGTAGAGTCGCTGCCTTCCAGCGCCTGCAGTGCCAGAGACCCAGGTTCGATCCCAACTGTACGGAGTTTGTACGTTCTCCCCGTGACCTGCGTGGGTTTTCTCCGAGATCTTCAGTTTCCTCCCACACACCAAAGACGTGCAGGTTCGTAGGTACATTGGCTTCGTAAAAGCAAAAATTGTCTTGCGTGCGTAGGATAGTGTTATTGTGCGGGGATGGCAGGTCGGCGTGGGCCGAAGGGCCTGTTTCTACGCTGCATCTCTAAACTAAAGTCGGAGCGAGATCAGAGAATGCCCGGAATGATCGGGACTATAGCGTGCCGCTGAGAAGTTGGAGGTTCGTGGGCCAGCGGTGGAACCTCACGGGTGGGGCCTGGGTCGGTGCGACTGAGGCGGGGGGGGGGGGGGGGGAGGGAGGGAGAACAGAAGGGGGACCTGATGCCGGGGTGTCATTTGTAACTTTGTCCGTGCCCTTTATGTGGTCACTATTTGTATACCTCGGGTAAGCAAGCAAAGGATTTCACTGTGACTTCACATGTGGCAACAAAGTGTTCAATTCAATTCTGTTCAACATAGAAAGCAGAGAAGCGCAAAGCTCGGAAGCTCTTGATATTTGAAGTTCCAGTTTTACTCTGTGCATTGGAAACAAAGCCGGCCTGTGAGTGATTTGCCAACGGTTGCCATGGTGACGTACAAAACTCAAATTCAATGGAGTTCATCTCGGAGAATGATCTTTGAAAAGCATTCGCTAGTTCTAAAAAAAGACACAAGGCTCTGGAGAAACTCAGCGGGTCAGGCAGCATCTGTGGAGAACACGGATAGGTGACGTTTCACAGAGTGCTGGAGTAACTCAGCGGGTCAGGCAGCATCTGTGAAGGGAAGGAATGGGTGACGTTTCGGCTCGAGACCCTTCGGGTCTCGGCCCGAAACGTCGCCCATTCCTTCTCTCCAAAAATAAGTGATTTTTCAAATGGTGCCAATTACTAAGGGTGCAAATTATCAGATATTATGGTATTCTGGAGAGAAGGAATGGGTGACATTTCACAGAGTGCTGGAGTAACTCAGCGGGTCTGGCAGCATCTGTGGAGGACATGGATAGGTGACGTTTCACAGAGTGCTGGAGTAACTCAGCGGGTCAGGCAGCATCTGTGGAGAACATGGATAGGTGACGTTTCGGGTCAGGAAACCCCTTCTTCAGACCCACTCAGTTAATCCCACGCAGCAAAGCAGCATCTGCAAGTCTCTCCACCTACATATATTTGTTATACATTGGGAACAAATTCAATAATCATCTCAATGATTTGCTAAGAATTATGGATTTGCTTGATATGTGTTTCTTCGGAATGCTCTGGTTTTTCCCCCAAGTCCCAAGACATAATGGTTTGTAAATGGAACCCATTCCCCACCCGAAACGTCACCTCTCCATGTTTTCCAGAGGTGCTGCCTGACCCGCTGAGTTACTCCAGCACTCTGTGCCCTTTTCTGTAACCCAGCGTCTGCAGTTCCTTGTTTCTGCTGCTCCAGCGTGAAGTTACTTGCTTTGAGCAAGTTCTACTCAGTAGGGTCCAGATCAAACTGAGAAGCTTAAGTTCCAATGATTCATACCTACTGATTCAAGTTCATTAAAAATGAAATACATTTGCATCGCGAGTGCATCATGTGGAGAGAAAACGATTTTCATTTAATGAATTTTCAGTGTCTGATTTGTAGAAGAAACAAAGCACGGCGCGGTGGTGCAGCGGTAGAGTTGCTGCCTTACAGCGAATGCAGCGCCGGAGATCCAGGTTCGATCCTGACTACGGGCACTGTCTGTACGGAGTTTGCACGTTCTCCCCGTGACCTACGTGGGTTTTCTCCGAGATCTTCGCTTTCCTCCCACACTCCAAAGACGTGCAGGTTTGTAGGTTCTTTGGCTTTGTATAAATGTAAAAATTGTCCCTTGTGTGTGGGATAGTGTTAAGATGCGGGGATCGCTGGTCGGCGTGGACCCGGTGAGCCTGTTTCCGTACTGAATCTCAAAACTAAAGTGCAGATGCTGGTTTACAAGCATTGTCAAGTTTGCAGACGACGCAACGGTGATCGGGCTGATCACCAACGGTGATGAAACAAACTATAGAGCGGAGGTGCAGAACCTGGCGGGCTGGTGCTCACGGAACAACTTGTCGCTAAACACCTCCAAGACCAAGGAGCTGATTATCGACTTCAGGAGGTCACAGAATGGGGAATACGCCCCAATCTCCATCTACGGAGACAGTGTGGAGAGAGTGTCCAGCTTCAGGTTTCTGGGCACTCACATCTCAGAGGACCTCGCATGGTCCACCAACACCGCTGCGCTGGTCAAAAAGGCACAGCAAGGACTGTTCTTCCTGAGAACATTGAAACGGACTGGTCTGCCCCAACAGCTGCTGACGACCTTCTACCGCTGCACCACAGAGAGCGTACTAACGTATGGCATCTCTGTGTGGTATCTCAGCTGCACGGAGGCGGAGAGGAGAGCTCTTCAGCGCGTTGTCCGCAGAGCGCAACAGATTATTGGGACACCGCTACCAGCTTTGGAGGGCATCTACCACACACGGTGCCTCAGGAAGGCCGTCAGCATCCATAAAGACTCCTCTCACCCTTGTAATGGACTGTTCAAACTACTTGCTTCCGGCAGACGCTACAAGGCCTTCTACGCCCGCACCTTCAGACTCAGGAACAGCTTAATTCCCAGAGCTATAGCGGCTCTGAACCGGCCCTGCTGAGTAAAGGCCTGTCCTACAAGCATGCAACTCTATGCGATTTGCGCGAACATACTAGAAGCAGGGGCTGTGCGGAGGTCGGGTGATCCCCTGTACAGGGCCGTTCCCACCAGCATGCGCCTGCATGCGGCAAGCGCGACCAAACCGGCAGCGAGGGCCGCGCGGAGGTCGGGTGAGTGGCGCAACGCGGTGCAAAGTGAGGCGAACTTGGAGCGAAGTCTAAGATAAGTTCGCCAGGACAGAGAGGGGCACACACACAGAGGGTCACGGAGCCACACACATAGAGGGTCACGGAGGCACCTACAGAGAGGTTCACGGAGGCATGACGTCGAGACGGTGTGTAATGCGTCGAGGCGACTGCGAGCCGACAAGCCGTTGCCGCGCGGAATTTTTGGACATAGTCAGTTTTTCGGAGCCCCGCGCGATGTCGGGACGAACTCCACACAATTCCGCACGGCTCCGGCGATCGAAGTGGGACCGGCCCCGCGATGCCGGACGGCTCAAGCGACCACGTTAGGTCGCGCTCATCGCATGGAGTTGCATACTGGTGGGACAGGCCCTTAACCCCCCACCCTCATGGACTGTCTCCCCCGGTCTTGCACTTTAGTCTGCGTTGATGTTACTGTTCTAATGTTCGTTTTTACAAACCTTGTTCTCGGGGTATCTAAATCTAAATTTTATTTGTCGATTAAGTTATGACATCGGATGGAAGTTGCAAACCAAATCTCGTTGGTCTTGTGTGTAATGGCAATAAAATTTATTATTATTATTACAAAAAAAGTCGGCAAGTGCGAGAGCAACTCAGCGGATGAGGCAGCATCTCTGGAGAACATGGATAGGTGACGTTCCTGGTCGGGATCCTTCTTCAGATTCTGTAAAAGGCTCCCGACCCGGAACGTCACCTCGCCAAGTTCTCCAGGGTTGCTGCCTGACCTACTAAGTAACCCTTTAGTGAGCTGCTGTACATCACCACTTAATGTAGGCGAGTGGATCAGAGGGAGATGACAAGCATGAAGAGGGCGATGATGTGTAGGGATAGAGGGTGAGGAACAGGTACCATTTCTCACTCAGAGTCAGAATGGCCACGAGGGGCCGAATGGCCTCCACTCATGTCATTGTCTGTACTACACATGCCAGCAAGTGAGCAGTGGACAGGTATTTGCTCACGTTAGTTTAGTTTAGGTTAGAGATACAGAGCAGAAATCATCCCTTTGTCCCACCTAGTCCGCGCCGACCAGCGATCCCCGTACACTAACACCAGCCAACACACACCAGGGACAATCTACAATTCTACCGGAGCCAATCAACCTGCTGACCCGTACGTCTTTGGAGTTTTGGAGGAAACCGGAGCTCCCGGAGAAAACCCACGCTGATCGCAGGGAGAACGTGCAAACTCCATACAGACAGCAGCCATAGTCAGGATCAAACCTGGGTCTCTGGCGCTGTGAGGCAGCAACTCTACCACTGCTCCACCGTGCCATACCTCACGACACATTGCCTTTTGTTCTGCCTCTGTCATTTGGCACGTTGAGGGTTATATTGCTACATTGAAGGCACATCACACGGGCTCAAATTTGCCTAACCTTGCTGTCCAAAGCTATCTAGCCACTTCCGAAAGTAGGTCTGCATTTAGGAGACAGACCATCAAAGCAGACCTGGTTCCTTAAGTAACATCAACGTTGACCCGTTCAAGCTTCACCGGGAAAGGAATTCCGAGCTCTCCTGACAAGATGAGCTTTGACACTGAGAGCTCGGTCTAGGTTAAAGCAACGAGACTGAATAATTTCCCTTGATTATGGCAATCAGGAATTGGCGAGACACTGCTCTGCCTCTAATAGTTTAGACATGAATGCTCAGTCCTTTCAATATCTGTTCCGAGTGTCCGCACACACGTCACCTTAATAGATCTGTCTAGCGCTGGGACTTTGGGAAAGACAAAGCCAGCTAGAGGTGCTAAACACAGGACCATTACAACATGTAATCTCCCTATGCTCCAAGTTATATTTGGTCGGATCAGAATCTAAAATTGAACTCATTCTAGTTTTTATATCAAATTAAACAAAAAAAGCTTCGTGCAAAATGTGCAGATGAAATGGCGATACATAGCGCAGGAAAGGAACTGCAGATGCTGGTTTAAACCGAAGATTGACATAAAATGCTGGAGTAACTCAGCAGGACGGGCAGCATCTCTGGAGAGAAGGAATGGGCGACGTTTCAGGTCGAGACCCTTCTTCAGTCTGGGCTATCCCCGCATATGAACACCACCCTGCACACACTAGGGACAATTTTTTGAGTCAACCTGCAAACCTGCACGTCTTGGGAGTGTGGCAGGAGACCGGGGCACCTGGTGAAAACCCACGCAGGTCTCAGGGAGAACGTACAAACTCCGCACAGACAGCACCCACAGTCAAGATCGAACCCGGGTCTCTATTGCTGTAAAGGGGCTGTCCCACTGTATGAGGTAATTCAAGAGCTCTCCCGAGTTTTAAAAAAAATCAAACTTGTGAGAAGCAAGTAGAACGTACGTAGCGGGTACGTCGGAGCTCGGGGACGTCTCTTAGCAGCCCGTAACGCTAACGGCAGGTACTCGGGAAACGCGGTAAGCTCGTGAAGACTCGTGAAGATTTCTCTTTTTTTTTAAATACATTTTTTTATTAGAATTAAATACATAATAAAAAACATTTTGTTTGTTGTAGTCGTACATTATTAATATTGTTTGTATTATCAATTGTATAATAATTGTACAGCTATATATTTTGTTAATTTTTATATAGATGGAAGATAATAGAGAGGGAGAGAAAAGAAACCAAAAAATTAAAAGAGAATGGAGAAGTTTTAAAAGAGATAAAGAGACGTTTTTTCAACATGTTGAAAAATGTCCACGAGAGCCCCGAGCACCTACGAGCGGCCATTACCGTAATTCTCCGAGTTCGAATCAGGGGAAGCTCGGGAGAACTCTTGAATTAGCTCGTACAGTGGGACAGGGCCTTAAAGGAAACTGAAGATGTCGGAGAAAACCCACGCGGGTCTCAGGGAGAACGTACAAACTCCGCACAGACAGCACCCACGGTTAGGATCGAACCAGGGTCTCAGTACACGTGACAACAAACTAAATTGAACTAAATTGGGAGAGTGTAGTAGGATGGAATTTATTACATAGCATTGAAGAGCTAGTATGGACACGATGGGCCAAGTGGCTCCTATCTCCCCTAAATCATTGCATGCTTGTGTGGGTTGAGTTCCTCCAGCAGGTGATTAAGCTGAGTGTTAATTGCTCCGGCTTCACAGATGGTGCTCATACACTGTCTCTTCTTGCCTGACAAGGTGATGAAAAATCAATGTCAAGAGACATACGATGGCATGATTAACGTGACACTTGCACCTCTGCTTGTTCACAGAGAGGATCTTTATTATTCCATCACTAGTTAGAAATATCTAAACACAGTAAATCCTGGACCTCAACAGTAAATACACCATCACATTACAGAAAACCATCCGCAAAACATAATGCCTTTGTGAAATCGCCAACGTATTAGCAGTGATTCTTGTTGCCATAAACAATTTAGTATTTATTGCAGTAAAATGGCAGAATGATTAACACGAGGGCTAGTCAGACTTCATCAAATTTGGGCGTCTCAGCTTTGGGAGATAGACATAAAAAGCTGGGGGACTCAGTGGGTCAGGCAGCATCTCTGGAGAGAAGGAATGGGTGACGTTTTGGGTCGAGACCCTTCTTCAGACTGGTTAGGGATGAGGGAAACGAGAGATATAGACGGTGATGTGGAGAGATTTAGAACAACTGAGTGAAAGAAATGCAAAAAAGTAACGATGATAAAGGAAACAGGAGGTAGGCAAAAATGCTGGAGAAACTCAGCAGGTGAGGCAGCATCTATGGAGCGAAGGAATAGGTGACGTTTCAGATCGAGACCCTCGGGTCTCAGCTTTGGAAGATGGACACAAAAAGCTGGGGGAACTCAGCGGGTCAGACAGCAAGCTGGAAAGAATGCAGAGAAGATTTATGAGGATGTTGGCGGGACATGAGGGGCCAGGCTCGAGGGAGAGATTCGGTAGGCCAGCACTTTATTCCCGAAACGTCGCCTATTCCTTCACTCCATAGATGCTGCCTCACCCGCTGAGTTTCTCCAGCATTTTTGTCCACCTTCGATTTTTCCAGCATCTGCAGTTCCTTCTGAAACATGAAGGAAACAGGCCATTGTTAGCTGTGGCCAGGTGAGAACGAGCTGCAGATAATGAGACTTAACAAGACGGCTTTGAAGTTGCTACGACTTGGGTTGGAGAGGGATGGAGAGGGAGGGAATACAGGGGTTACTTGAAGCTAGGTAAATCAATGTTCATACCACTGGGTTGTAAGCTGCCCAAGCGAAATATGAGATGCTGTTCCTCCAATTTGCATTTGGAAGTTAGTTTCCAAATTTAATAGGACGTAATTGTGAAGAATGATTTTGTGGTCCTGAGATCCTGAGAGCGATGCCGTCTGGAGCGATGCTCCTGGTGGGGCCACCCATGGCGGTAAGGTCGAGGGGGAGGTCTGGTCTCTGACAAAGAGCCAATCCAACCAAGACCTCAACGGTGGAACAGGCGGAGGACGATGGCTGACCTTAGTGGAGCGTCACAACGGCTGGGAAGGCGGATGAAGGCTGCGGCAGAAAAGGGTCTCTGGCCGTCTTGGACTCTGTGCCACTGGATCCTGACCCAGATCTGTCAAGGACCCCACGTGGGGTGGCTGTCTGTGCACCAGTCTCCCCACGTTAAACAAAGTCACGCACAGGTGTCATCCATAGAGGACAGTCATACTCGTTTCAAGTGACTGATGATGATGATGATCATGTGTGGAATAGATCATGTAAGAGTCTTTTACCCAGAGTAGGGGAATCCAGAACCAGAGGACATAGGCTTAAGGTGAGAGGGGAAAGATTTGATCAGAACCTGAGGGGCAACTTTTTCCACACAGATGGTGGTAGCTCTATGGAACGAGCTCCCAGAGGAGGTAGTTGAGGTAGGTACTATCTTGACATTTGGACTGGTACATGGATAGAAAGCTTTAGATGGATATGGGACGATTGGATTAGTGTAGACGGGGCATGTTGGTCAACATGGGTAAGTTGGGCCAATGCGCCCATGCTGTTTGACTCTAGAGCTCTAGGCTTCTCCACCTTTGTCCCCATCAGGTTCCCATGTAGGAGTGGGAAAACTGCCCTTCCTGGTGCATGTGTCCTTCTCCCCAGCTCAATGCCAAGCATAAGGGCAGCACGGTGGCTCAGCGTTCGAGTTGCTGCCCCACAGCGCCAGTCCCGGGTTCGATCCTGTCCACGGGCGCTTGTCTGTACGTTCTCCCCGTGACCGTGTGGGTTTTCTCCAGGTTTTCCGGTTTCCTCCCATACTCCAAGGGTGTGCAGGCTTGTAGGTTAATTAGCTTTGGTAAAAAAAAGTAAATTTTCCCTAGGGTTACACAAAAAGCTGGAGAAACTCAGCGGGTGCAGCAGCATCTAAGGAGCGAAGGAGATAGGCGACGTTTCGGGTCGAGACCCTTCTTCAGGCCTTAAATTTTCCCTAGTGCGTGTAGGATAGCGCTAGTGTGCGTGCGTGTGTGTGTGTGTGTGGGGGGGGTCGCTGGTCGGTGCCGACTCGGTGGGCCGAAAGGCCCGTTTCTGCTCTGTGTCTGTAAACTAGAAAAACAAACGAAATGTTCGACATGTAGAGGAATGAAACCACGCCCTGCAGAAGGTAGACACCCGCTCTCTGTGGAGATATAACGGAATTTACTAATGCATCTGGGTGTGTTTTGACTGGGCTTACTACTAGCAGTCTATGCCTTGAAGATATGCTCACAATACACACAGGAAGTAGGCTTCCATTTGAAAATTATCTTTTGCAAAAGCAATATAATTATCCTATTTTTCAGCTTGATAAATTTAACAGCTGAGCTTTTCGTGACATATTAATATTAGTACAATTTTTAAACCAAGAGTCTGGTGCCTTCAACAATGGAGCACATGTTTGGCACTCCTCTGCATTTCATCAAATTACCTCTTAATTCCAAGAATCTACAAATAATACGGCATGACATCTGATATTTACTGAACGTTGAGTTCAGTTTGAATTTAGTTTATTAAGGTCATTAGGAATAGGAGTAGAATTAGGCCATTCGGCCCATCAAGTCTACTCCGCCATTCAATCATGGCTGATCTATCTCTCCCTCCTAACCCCATTCTCCTGCCTTCTCCCCATAACCTCTGATACCCGCACTGATCAAGAATCTATCTATCTCTGCCTTAAAAATATCCACTGACTTGTCCTCCGCAGCCTTCTGAGGCAAAGAATTCCACAGATTCACCACCCTCTGACTAAAGAGATTTCTCTGCATCACCTTCCTAAAAGAATGTTCTTTAATTCTGAGGCTGTGACCTCTAGTCCTAGACTTTCCCATTAGTGGAAACATCCTCTCCACATCCACTCTATCCGAGCCTTTCACTATTCTGTACGTTTCAATGAGGTCCCCCCTCATTTTACCTCAGGAAGGACATTATTGCCATAGAGGGAGTGCAGAGAAGGTTCACCAGACTGATTCATGGGATGTCAGGACTGTCTTATGAACAAAGACTGCATAGACTCGGTTTGTACTCTCTAGAATTTAGGAGATTGAGAGGGGATCTTATAGAAACTTACAAAATTCTTAAGGGGTTGGACAGGCTAGATGCAGGAAGATTGTTCCCGATGTTGGGGAGGTCCAGGACAAGGGGTCACAGCTTAAGGATATGGGGGAAATCCTTTAGGACCGAGATGAGAAGGACTTTTTTCACACAGAGAGTGGTGGGTCTCTGGAACTCTCTGCCACAGAGGGTAGTTGAGGCCAGTTCATTGGCTAAATTTAAGAGGGAGTTAGATGTGGCCCTTGTGGCTAAGGGGATCAGAGAGTATGGAGAGAAGGCAGGTACAGGATACTGAGTTGGATGGTCAGCCATGATCATATTGAATGGCGGTGCAGGCTCGAAGGGCCGAATGGCCTACTCCTGCACCTAAATTCTATGTTTCTATGTTTCTATTCTTCTAAACTCCAGCGAGTGCAGGCCCAGTGCCAACAAACGCTCATCATAGGTTAACCTATGTCAGGTGAACCAAGGGTTAAATTTGAGTTGAGTTTATTGTCACATGCACCGAGGTACAATGAAAAGCTTTTGTTGCGTGCTAACCAGTCAGCGGAAAGACAATGCATGGTTTCAATCGATCCATTTAGTGTACAGATCTGTAATAAAAGGAATTACTTAAATAACGTTTAGTGCAAGACAAAGCCAGCAAAGTCCGATCGAAGATAGTCCGAGGGACTCCAATGAGGTAGATAGTAGTTCAGCACTGCTCTCTGGTTGTGGTAGGATGGTTCAGTTGCCTGATAACAGCTGGGAAGAAACTGCCTCTGAATCTGGAGGTGTGCGTTTTCACACTTCTGTACCGTTTGCCCAATGGGAGATTTGGGAGAAGAGGGAGTGGCCGCGGTGCGACTGGTCCTTGATGATGCTGCTGGCCTTGCCGAGGCAGCATGAGGTGCAGATGGAGTCAGTGGAAGGGAGGTTGGTTTGTGCGATGGTCTGGGCTGCGTCCACAATTCGCTGCAATTTCTCGAGGGTCTTGGATGGAGCTGTACGCAACCAAGCTGTGATGCATTCCGATAAAATGCGCTTCTCAGTGATGGAAATGATTTAATCTCCATAACGCACGGGTGTATGTGAGTGAAGCAGCAACAGAAGGACAAATTACATCTCTGGTTGATTTCCAGGTGAGACCATAATCCTAGCTGCCTACTGGACAAAGTATCTTAATTGCCAACTGTTAACGCAGGCTGAGACAGGATTTGCATCGTTAGCTCGTGTCAATGGGTTTTTGCGGCCATTTAAGACAATTAACTGCCTCCATCTACAATAACACTCTTGAAAGCATGCCGGCACTCTTAATGAACCAGCCCTTGCCTTGATGAATTGGCATGGAGGTTCTGCTTTCATTGCACTGTTATAATGGATATTGCTTGGCCAAACTTGGAATGACCAACATAAAAGGTTTTTCTGTTTGAAAGGTACAGGCCCTTCCTCCCACCCAGTCCATGCCAACCATCAGTCACCCATTCGCACTAGTTCTATGTTAGATTGAGGGGGGATCTTATAGAAACGTACAAAATTCTTAAGGGGTTGGACGGGCTAGATGCAGGAAGATTGTTCCCGATGTTGGGGAAGTCCAGAACAAGGGGTCACAGTATAAGGATAAAGGGGAAGTCTTTTAGGACCGAGATGAGAAAAAAAACAATTCACACACAGAGTGGTGAATCTGTGGATTGTTCCCGATGTTGGGGAAGTCCAGGACAAGGAGTCACAGTTTAAGGATAAGGGGGAAATCCTTTAGGACCGAGATGAGAAGGACTTTTTTCACACAGAGAGTGGTGGGTCTCTGGAACTCTCTGCCACAGATGATAGTTGAGGCCAGTTCATTGGCTATATTTAAGAGGGAGTTAGATGTGGCCCTTGTGGTTAAAGGGATCAGGGGGTATGGAGAGAAGGCAGGTACGGGATACTGAGTTGGATGATCAGCCATGATCATATTGAATGGCGGTGCAGGCTCGAAGGGCCGAATGGCCTCTACTCCTGCCCCTATTTTTTATGTTTCAACGTTTCTATGTTATCCCGCTTTCTCATCAACTCCCTACAGATCAGCGGCAATTTACAGAGAGCCAATTAACCTACAAACCTGCACGCCTTTGGGATGCGGGGAAAAACCCACAAAGTCACAGGGAGAACGTGCAAACTCCACACAGGCAGCACCCGTAGTCACGATCGAATCCGGGTCTCAGGCGCCATAAAGAAAACTTGTCCCAACAGGAGAAATGTTCGCCATGTTGAGGGAGTCCAGGACCAGTGGTCACACAGTTTTGTCATGTAGGGGTCGGCCATTTAGAACTGAGATGGAGAAAAACCTTTTCACCCAGAGTTGTGAATCTGTGGAATTCCCTGCCACAGAAGGCAGCGGAGGCCAATTATAGCTCTTAGGGCTAACGGAGTCAAGGGATATGGGGAGAAAGCAGGAACGGGATACTGATTGGGGATGACCAGCCATGATCATATTGAATGGTGGTGCTGGCTCGAAGGGCCAAATGGCCTACTCCTGCACCTGTTGTCTATGTTTCCGTGTTGGGTGAAATCGAGAAGTTGTTCCTCCAACAAGCTCAGTCAGGTTCAGGAATGTTCCTTTGATGGTTTGAAAAGTCATGTCTTGGATGGCTGCCAAGAACTGCCTTTTGTGATTGAAGTGAAAGATTGAATAGCAATTAAGGTGACTTGTGTTAGTGTCTGATCTGATGACGGGCCGTTTGCTCATCCATGATAAATATGCACAGGTACTCTCAGCTTATATAGATAATGCAAATACTGACTGCAGATTGGCACACATTTGTGTGGAGGAAGGAGACCTTATTCAAACATTACCAAGTTGACGTCTATGAAATGCCAACAGTAGAACCATCAAAACATAGAAGATAGGTGCAGGAGTAGGCCATTTGGCCCTTCGAGCCAGCCCTCCATGGCTGTGGAGATATTTTTAAGGCAGACCTAGGTAGATTCTTGATTAGTGCGGGTGTCAGGGGTAATGGGGAGAAGGCAGTGGGATGTGGTTAGGAGGGAGAGATAGATCAGCATTGGTGGAGTCGACTTGATGGGCCGAATGGCGTTATTTTTCTCCTATCACTTATGACCTTATGACGTCTCACAATCACCCCTCCCCCCAAAATCCCCCTCCCTTATGCCGGGAAGGTAGACACTCCCGCCCCTACGAGTCTCGGGCAGATGGGACACGTCAGCCTGGGAAGGCAGTCCATCTAGGAGAGGGAAAACTTGTGCCATATCTAGTCACGGAAAAGGCTCCAGGAGTAAACCTCAAGAAAATCCGGAGACGGAGCCCCTAAGGCAGTTTGTCGTTGTCTACAACCTCGCTCTGTCTCGCACCTTTCTTTCTTATCTCTGGGCTTTATTCCAACCGTAAAGGTAAAAGCCTGTGAATTTTACCATCGAGAGCTCGCAGGGCCTGTGGATGTCGGGAAGCAGGTAATAGGTTGAATGTGTAGGAAGGAACTGCAGATGCTGGTTTAAACCGAAGATAGACACAAAACGCTGGAGCAACTCAGCGGGACAGGCAGCGTCCCTGGAGAGAAGGAATGGATGACATTTCGGGTTGAGACCCTTCTTCAGACTGGTTATGGATGAGGGAAACGAGAGATATAGATGGTGATGTGGAGAGATAAAGAACAATGAATGAACTCTATGCAAAAAGTAACTGGGATGTCTGGAACCAGAGCTGGAATCCCGGGATAGAAGGGAGGCGGCAGGCAAGCACCGGGAAGTCTCGACCTGAATCGGTCACCCGTTCCTTCCCTCCAGAGATGCTGCCTGTCCCGCTGAGTTACTCCAGCGTTTTGTGTCTCCCTTCGATTTAAACCAACGTCTGCAGTTCTTTCCTTCACCGACAAATCATACGTGGCCGCGGTCGGGAGTCAGCGTGGGGATGGGACGGAGAATTAAAATGTTTAGTGTAAGGTATTTGATGTTGAAGCTCCTCAGATGCTGAACCCTGTGACACCAGGCTATTGCCACAGTGCATGTCTACACAGCTCTTTGATTACTGGATGGCTCATTGAGAGATATAATTGACTCTGGCAGTGTTACAACCCCTGGCATGTGCATGCACATTACATTTGCATTTATATAGCATCAATGATGACAGGACATCCCAAAATGCTACGCAGCCGAAGAATAGGATTTAGAAATCTTGTCGTTGTAACCTTATGTGAATCGTGAAGGCTAATGTACAATAAAGCTCTTACAAACAATGTTGTGTTAATAACGTGATGGTCTATTTTAATCATTGTTAGTCGCACGATACACTTTGACTATGACTTGAGTTTAGTTGATGCAACGGTAGAGCTGCTGCCTCACAGCGCCAGAGACCCGGGTTCAATCCTGGCCTCGGGTGCTGTCTGTGTGGAGTTTGCATGTTCGCTCTGTGACCATGTGGGTTTTCTCCGGGTGCTCCGGTTTCCTCCCGCTCTCCAAAGACGTGCAGGTTTGTAGGTTAATTGGCTTGGTATAAGAGTAAATTGTCCTAAGTGTGTGTACTGGTAGTGTTATGCCCCTGTCCCACTTAAGGCACCTGAACGGAAACCTCTGGAGACTTTGCGCCCCACCCAAGGCTTCCGTGCGGTTCCCGGAGGTTTTTTGTCAGTCTCCCTAATGGTCAAAAGTGGTTTCCGTTTAAAAAATCGGTCATTTTTTAGTTGAAGCCGGTTGCGATGCAAGTTGAAGGTGGTTGCCGGAGGACAAAAACCTCCGGGAACTGCACGGAAACCTTGGGTGGGGCGCAAAGTCTCCAGAGGTTTCCGTTCAGGTTTCCTAAGTGGGACAGGGGCATTAATGTACAGGGGTCGCTGGTCGGCACGGACTTGTTGGGCCGAAGGGCCTGTTTCTGTGCTATATTTCCAAACTAAACAGAATCAAGACCATGTATCTGGTCCTGTGAAACAGCAAATCTGCCGTTACAGGCACTTTTTTCTAAAGTGGCTGTCCCACTGTACGAGTTCGCCCAACTTTCCCCTGATTCGAACTCGGAGAATTACGGTAACGGCCGCTCGTCGGTACTCGGGGCTCTTGTGGGCATTTTTCAACATGTTGAAAAATCTTCACGAGTCTTCACAAGCTTACCGCGTTTCCCGAGTACCTGCCGTTAGCGTTACGAGCCGCTAAGAGACGTCCCCGAGCTCCGACGTACCCGCTACGTACATTCTCCGAGCTTACCACGAGTTTGATTTTTTTTTCAACTCGGGAGAGCTCTTGAATTACCTCATACAGTGGGACAGGCCGTTAACACTTTTAATATCCAGCATCCACCCAAGAGTTCAGATAGTTTCTGAGGATATTAATATATATATGCTGGGATTAATATTGAGGATAATTAATTCTGTGGATGAATGTATGAAGTTACTCATGAGTGAGCTGGGTTGACAACACTAGAACTATAGAAAGTTAGAAACATAGGAAATAGGTGCAGGAGTAGGCCATTCGGCCCTCCGAGCCTGCACCGCCATTCAATATGATCATGGTTGATCATCCAAAATCAGTATCCCGTTCCTGCTTTCTCCCCATATCCCTTGATTCCGTTAGCCCTAAGAGCCCTAACCACTAGCTAAAGACCTCCAGAACCAGAGACAGCTGAGGCAACTGAGCCAATGGTAACCTCTTTAAGAAACAGTTAGACAGGTACATGGATAGGACAGATTTGGAGGGAAATGGGCCAATCGCAGGCAGGTGGGACTAGTGTAGCTGGGACATGTTGGCAAGATGGACTGAAGGGCCTGTTTCCATGCTGTATCACTCTATGACTCTTGTAAGCTGTAGGAGAATTATTAGGCCAATCAGCCCATCAAGTCTACTCCACCGTCCAGCATGGCTGATCTATCTCTCCCTCCTAACCCCATTCTCCTGCCTTCTCCCCATAACCCCTGACACCTGCACTAATCAAGAATCTATCTATCTCCATGGTAAAAATATCCATTGCCTTGGCCTCCACCACCAAATTAATTCCACAGAATCACCACCCTCTGACTAAAAAAACTCCTCCTCATCTCCTTTCTAAAGGAAGGTCCTTTTATTCTGGGGCTGCGATCTCTGGTCCTAGATTCTCCCTCTAGTGGAAACATCTTCTCCACATGCACTCTATGCAGGCCTTTCACTATTCAGTTAGTTTCAATGAGGTTCCCCCTCATCCTTCTAAATTCTGTTAATCAGTAGATAGACACAAAATGCCAGAGTAACTCAGCGGGACAGGCAGCATCTCTGGAGAGAAGGAATGGGTGACGTTTCGGGTCGAGACCCTTCTCCAGGCTGATGTCGGAGGCCTGTAAACACAGTGTTGGATCAAATTGAGACAAGGTATCGTGAAGCACTCAGACATTCAGTAATTGCACCCTACTGTAACCAATACATAGTGGAGTAACACCATCCTATCATTGAAGCAGGTACAGATGCCGCAGTTTTAAGCAACGTGCGTGGAATAAAAGATGTCGACTCAGCCAGAATAATTAGAGTTGCATAGATTTCCTTCAGCCGCTAGTTCAAAGCAAACTAGTTTCCGCATTCCATAGGATTTGTACCTGGCAACGATGCAAGGGCTAAGAAATCAATTGTGGGCCACATCAGATGCTTGTAAACAGGGCACACATTCTCTCTTGTTTTACGATGCGTTTTTGTTGAATAATTGGCCCGCTCTTTTGCAATTTGCCTCCAGCCCTGCTCTCCTGTTTATATTTGAACAGCGAGAAGGAGACAACCTTCTTATTGTTTTCCAATGTGTCGAGCAGAGAAGATTCTCAATGTGGAGTGCGCCACTCTATAATCTTTACTGTATGTCAATAACAAGAGAAAAATCTTTGCCTGCAGCCCTAAGCTTGATTAAAAGCGTCATCTGAGACCATTCAGATTTCCACCGCTCCATGCAAGATACAATAACAATACGAGATGGGGTTGCAATGATAGATCGTGCCTTTAATGCCTGAGCGAGCACTGAATTAAATCTGACTAGGGCTGGTAGATCTGTTGCTGGAGTCCCGGGTTCAATCCCAACAACGGGCGCTGTCTGAGTGTAGAGTTTTCACGTTCTCCCTGTGACCACGCGGGTTTCCTCCATAGAGTCATAGAGTGATACAGCATGGAAACAGGCCCTTCGGCCCAACTTGCCCATACTGGCCAACATGTCCCAGCTACACTAGTCCCACCTGCCTGCGCTTGGTCCATATCCCTCCAACCTGTCCTATCCATGTACCTGTCCAGTTTACTTTAGCCTCTTATTGTCACGTGTATCAAGGTACAGTGAACAGCTGTTGTTTGCAAGCTATCCGGTCAAAGCCTAGACTTAAAGATATCTCGAAGTTGTGCCGGCTTGTCTGTAAATTTCCACGATTGTGTAGGGAGTGGATGAGAAAGAGGGATAACATGGAACTAGTGTGAACGGGTGATCGATTGTCAGCGTGGACCTGGTGGGCCGAAGGGCCTATTTCCTTGCTGTATCGTTAACCAAACAAAAAGCCATAATGTGCTGGAGTAAGTCAGCAGTTCAGACAGCATCTTTGGAGGATGTGGCTAGTTGATGCTTCAGGTTGGATTAGAGACATGTGTTTGTTGGTTAATTACCCTGTTAATAGCCCCCAATGCAAGGGTTCCCAACCTGGGGTAAATTTGTATTGGCATGCAGTTGTACAGAGCCCTAGTGAGACCACACCTGGAGTATTGTGTGCAGTTTTGGTCCCCTAATTTGAGGAAGGACATTCTTGCTATTGAGGGAGTGCAGCGTAGGTTTACAAGGTTAATTCCCAGGATGGCGGGACTGTCATATGCTGAGAGAATGGAGCGGCTGGGCTTGTACACTCTGGAGTTTAGAAGGATGAGAGGGGATCTCATTGAAACATATAAGATTATTAAGGGTTTGGACACGCTAGAGGCAGGAAACATGTTCCCAATGTTGGGGGGAGTCCAGAACCAGGGGCCACAGTTTAAGAATAAGGAGTAAGCCATTTAGAAAGGAGACAAGGAAACACTTTTTCTCACAGAGAGTGGTGAGTCTGTGGAATTCTCTGCCTCAGAGGGCGGTGGAGGCCGGTTCTCTGGATACTTTCAAGAGAGAGCTAGATAGGGCTCTGAAAGATAGCGGAGTCAGGGGATATGGGGAGAAGGCAGGAACGGGGTACTGATTGTGGATGATCAGCCGTGATCACATTGAATGGCGGTGCTGGCTCGAAGGGCCGAATGGCCTACTCCTGCACCTATTGTCTATTGTCTATTACCCCCAGGGGATAAAGTTGTTCATTCTGGATCTGTACATATTTGTTCTCATTGACTGACTGTGTTTGGTTGAGGTATACTGGTATCTGTTCATCATTAGTTGTTCATAAATAAGTGAAAATAACATTGTTATGTGCTATTAAAGTTGCCGGGGGTAATTGGGACGAGAAAGGTTGGGAATCCGTGTCCTAGTGTGTAAGGAGTGGATGTGAACGTGGGGTAATGTAGAACGAGTGTGAACGGGTGATCGATGGTCGGCCAGTTTCAATGCTCCATCTTTTAATCAATCAATACTCATCGCAAAAATAGACACAAAATGCTGGAGTAACTCAGTGGGACAGGCAGTGTCTCTGGAGAGAAGGAACAGGTGACGTTTCAGGTCGTGTTTTCTTTAGACCAGCTAACCTTCTTCTGAATGAGTTGCAGCTTTGAAAAGGCTGTGGGTATAACGGAAGACTCACACCAAGCCTGGCCACACTCTCATTCCACTCCTACCATCGGGAAGAAGCCAGGTACACCAGGCTCAAGAATAGTGTCTTCCCGTCAACAACATGCTCTTGAACGCTGCACAACACTAACCTCACCAATGAACCATGGACTGTCTTTCAGTTTTGCTGCCCACCTCATGACAATCAGGGCGGAATAAATAAAGGTTTGATGGAGACACAAGAAACTGCAGATGCTGGAGTCTTGAGCAAAACACAAAGTGCTGGAGTAACTCAGTGGGTCAGGCAGCACTTGTGGAGTCGAGGTTTTGTGTTCGGACCCTTCTTCAGACTGATCTAATGGATAGTGACCCTCTCTTCCCAATAACCCTCTCTGGCTAAACCCCTCCCTTCACCACCTCCAGTTTAAATTCCAGTTGGAATATTTTGGAGGACCAAGTAACCAAGAACCAAGTGATGATTCAGGCCGGGATGCGGGGAAGGAACTGCAGAATCTGGTTTAAAACCGAGATGGACACAAAATGCTGGAGTAACTCTGCGGGACAGGCAGCATCTCTGGAGAGAAGGAATGGGTGACGTGTCCGGTCGAGACCCTTCCTCAGACTGAGAGTCAGGGGAGAGGGAAAACGAGAGATATAAATGGTGGTTTAGAGAGATATGGAACAAATGAATGAAAGATATGCTGGTATGCCTTCAGACAAGAGGGCATGACATGAGAATTACGGGACAGAAGTTTAGGGGTAACATGAGGGGGAACTTCTTTACTCAGAGAGTGGTGGCCGTGTGGAATGATCTTCCAGCAGAAGTGGTGGAGGCAGGATCGATTTTAACATTTAAAAGTAAAGTGGATAGGTATATGGACGGGAAGGGAATGGAGGGGTATGGTCTGAGTGTAGGTAGATGGGACTAGGGGAAAATAAATGGTCGGCACGGACTGGAAGGGCCGAGAAGGCCTGTTTCCGTGCTGTAATTGTTATATGGTTATATACTTATGTACAAAAGTAAGGATGATTAAGGAAACAGGCCATTGTTAGGTGAGAACGGATATGGACAATGAGACTCAACAAGACAAATTTGAAGCTGGTACGACTTGGATGGGGAGGGATGGAGAGGGAGAGAGGGAATGCAAGGGTTATGAAGTTAGACGGGGCTCGTCCTGAAAGGTCACCCATTCCTTCTATCCGGAGATGCTGCCTGTTCTGCTGAATTGCTCCAGCATTTTGTGTCTACCTTCAATGTTCATACCGCTGGGGTGTACGCTGCCCAAGTGAAATATGAGGTGGTGTCCCTCCAATCCGCGTTTGGCCTGACATTGGCCAGGACCATTCTTCAGACAAACAATTCTTTCTTGCTCTACCCTTCATCTTTGACCGACATGATGAGACAGTCTCGTGCAAAACTCACACGCTTCCCGCTGACATGGACTTGTTGTAAATACCTCGAGAACAGGAGCATTGCCATCGATCATTATTATCACAAACTATCAGACCCCTGCACCATTTCAAGGCCTATTGATTTTAATTGTTCTGTAAAACATTTATGTCTTCGCTTTGAGAAACACTGTACATGTTTCTGCTTTAGTCAAATAAATATATTCCTTCAATATGTTAATCGAATGCCAGTACAGGCCCGAATAGCACATTCTGGCTTTGGCTTATTAATTACACTGTAAGTAGTGGGTTATTCTTCAACTAAAAGGGCTCCAAGCACAAATCATTCCTTGCTGGTGGTATTTAAGGGGGATTATCATGCTATAAATTGCTCAATGTTCGTTGGTTCAGCGGTAGAGTTGCTGCCTCACAGCGCCAGAGACCCGGGTTTGAACCTGACTACGGTTGCCATCTGTACGGAGTTTGTACGTTCTCCCCGTGACCTGTGTGGGTTTTCTCCGGGTGCCCTGGTTTCCTCCCACGCTCCAAAGACTTACAGGTTTGTAGGTTAATTGGCTTGGTTATAAATGTAAAATTGTCCCTAGCGTGTGTAGGATAGTGTCAATGTGTGGGGGGGTCGCTGGTCGGCGCGGACCCGGTGGGCGAAGGGTCCGTTTCCGCGCTGTATCTCTATCTCTATCTCTAAACATTCTCCAGGGATGTTGCCTGACCCGCTAATTTACTCCAGCAAGTCATGTCTTTTTTTTTGCAAACCAGCATCTGCCGTCCCTTGGTACACAAAAAGCTGGAGAACTCAGCGGGTGCAGCAGCATCTAAGGAGTTGCCTATCTCCTTCGCTCCTTAGATGCTGCTGCACCCGCTGAGTTTCTCCAGCTTTTTGTGTACCCTCGATTTTCCAGCATCTGCAGTTCTTTGTTTCTCTCAGATTTCTTGAGGTTGGGGATGATAAAAGGCTTCGTAACTATTTAGTAGTTACTACTTCAGAAGATGAAAATGAATGGGTTTTTTTTTTAACATTGAAAATCTGAAAATGTCTATAAGTAGACGACCAGCTTGGCATCAGTCCAATGGTCCTAATTGTGGCCATTGTTGGAAATGATGACCTTAATATGCTTGTTTCCATCCTTGCGTTTGTGTGGGAAAGTATTCGCAATGAGAACTCTCTGCTATCAACTTAATTGAAAGGGGTTAAGGGCCTGTCCTAACAGCATCCGACTCCATGTGATGAGCGCGATCAAACTAGAAGTGGGGGCCGTGCGGAGGTCGGGTGATCCCTGTACAGGGCCGTTCCCACCAGCATGCGCCTGCGAGGGCTGGGCGGAGGTCGGGTGAGTGGTGCAACGCGGCGCAAAGTGAGGCGAACTTGGAGCAAAGTCTTAAGGTAAGTTCGCCAGGACAGAGAGGGGCACAGAGAGAGGGGCACAGAGACACACACACAGAGGGCCACGGAGCCACACACATAGAGGGTCACAGAGGCACCTACAGAGAGGGTCACGGAGGCACGATGTCGGGGTGGTGTGTAATGCTTCGAGGCGACTGCGAGCCGACAAGCCGTTGCCGCGCGGAATTTTTGAACATACTCAGTTTTTCGGAGCCCCGCGCGATGTCGGGACGAACTCCGCACAATTCCGCACGGCTCCGGCGATCAAAGTGGGACCGGCCCCGCGACGCCGGACGGCTCAAGCGACCACGTTAGGTCGCGCCCATCGCATGGAGTTGCATGCTGGTGGGACAGGCCCTTAAGATACAAAGAAAATTAATTCGCTTCTGCATTGATAAGAATACGACTTGCTCTAAACCAGGGGTGGGGAACCTGTTCATGTCGGAATGCCGCATTAAGTCAGCTGTGATCTAATAAAGCCGCATCCAAGGAACGTCAATTAAATATACTCCGATATGTACATTACTTTGTTAAAATAGCCCTCATGATTTACTAATGTTTTAATTGTGGCCGTCAGTCGTGGAGGATTATTTAGTTGAATCTTCTTTCACTCTTTGGTATTTTAAATATGTTTATTTTAAGATTAAAATTAAAATAATAAAAGACGAACAAAAACATATTATAAAAATAAAAGGGTTTGTTCTACAAATATTGGATTCATTCAAAAGGCCGTACTTAATGCCCTAGGAGGCCGCAGGTTCCCCAGCCCTGCTCTAAATGCTCATTGGCCCAGCAAGATAGTTTAGGTTCAAGCTTATTATTGTCATGTGTACGGTGAAAAGCTTTGTAGTAAATGCTATCCAAACAGATCAGGCACTGTGTATCGACCCGACCCATCCTGAAATATCACCCATTCTTTTTGTCCAGAGATGCTGCCTGACCCGCTGAGTTACTCCAGCTTTTTGTGTCTGTATTCAGATCACAAGCTCACAAGTTATAGGAGTAGAACTAGGCCATTCGGCCCATCGAGTCTACTCTGCCATTCAATCACGGCTGATCTCAGCCTCATAATCCCATTGTGCTGCCTTCTCCCCAAAGCCCTTGTTTAAACGTTCTCAAGATGTAAAGGCGGACGAGGTAGTGGGAATGATCACCATTGCACCGCACTTTCAGAGTTGGACCACAAGACCATAACATCAAGGAGCAGAATCAGGCCATTCGGCCCATCGGGTCAGCTCCACCATTCAATCGTGGCTGATCTAACTTTCCCTTTCAACCCCATTCTCCTGCCCTCTCCCCCATAACCCCTGACACCTGTACTAATCAAGAATCTATCGAGAGTCTGAAGAAGGGTCTCGACCCGAAACGTTGCCCATTTCCTTCGCTCCATAGATGCTGCCTCACCCGCTGAGTTTCAGCATTTTTGTCTACCTTCGATTTTCCAGCATCTGCAGTTCCGTCTTAAGCAAGAATCTATCAATCCCCATTTAAAAAATATCCACTGACTTGGCCTCCACAGCCGTCTGTGGCAATGAATTCCACAGATTCACCACCCTCTGGCTGAAGAAATTCCTCCTCGTCTCCGTTCTTAAGGTACATCCTTCTATTCTGAGGCTGCGCGCTCTGGTCCTGAACTCTCCCATGTTGCTGAACACTGAGGATATCTCACCTATAATAGGGGTTGTTCCCACAATCCAAATACAGCACATAAATGCCTCAACAATTTGCTAAATCAGAGTCATTCCTTAACTATAACGGGCTTTTTGCTTCTAAGAATATGCCGCCTTCTTTTGTGCGGAGTTCCTTTATGTTTTAACACCGCCACATAAAGAGCTCGAAGGCATCGCCATTATCAGCCAACGTTAAAATTGCCCATTCGACCCACGCACATACAGAATGAGCAGTAAAAGTTGGATGAGGAAATAGGCTTATTGTGTGCGATGTTGAAATTCATAAAATAAGATACTGAGTTGACAAGACTTTAAACATGATAAGGAATTCAATTAAATCTTACAATCAGACTTACATTATAAATTTAACAAGTTAGCGGGACCAATGCAAAGCATAATCAGAATGTTTCATGTAACGAATGCGCAGTTTTAGATGCACAGCTGTCCCACTTTCCCCAATTACTCACAAATTCCCCTCGATTCAAACTCGCAGAATGTTCGTAACGGGTCCATAGGAGTCCGTGGATTCATTGTAGCGGCTCGCTATGCCGGCCGTAGGTACTTGGGGCATCGGGTAAGTCGGGACTTTTTTTCCAGCCTGATAACAAATGTCCACGAGTGAAGAAATGATCGAGATGAAAGAAATTGCAACTTTTTACTCGTAAGGAGTGCAACCGAGCCAGCATGGAAACAGGCCCTTCAGCCCTAGTGTGTATGGGTGATCATCGGCCGGCGTGGACTCTGCGGGCCGAAGGGCCTGTTCAAACGCTGTAGCTCTAAACTAAACCGAACTAAACGAAACCAATTGTTAAAAAGTACGTTCATCTTTATGGACGTTATTGGCAAAACTATTCAAGGAAACGAGCGGGAAAATGGGAGGTCGATGTACCTGAAGATGGAAAACAAGATGAGACTGTTGTCATGGTGATAGCGGATCTCGAGTGAGGGGGAACCACGGTGAGGAGGATGGAGGGGAGGGGGGGGAAGAAGAAAGGAGGACCTGGCAGCGGACACTGTGTGAGTTTATCAGTGCCCTTTAGGTGGCGACTATTAGCATACCCTGGATGAGCAAGCAAAGAATTTCACTGGGACTTGTCACACATGGCAACAATGTGTTCAATTCAATTCAATACATCTTAGGTTCTGTTCCAATGGGAGTAAACACAACCTTTCAGTAACGCGATGAACTCTGATGAAAAAGACAACATGGGCAAGTCCAGGCGTAATGAATGACAGGAAATCTATCAAATTATAGCAGCTCTGTAAATAATTGTCTTTGAAATGAAATGGCCTTTGAGAAGTGGCCTTTGTAAAGACTAAACGGTTTTTCTGGAGGTACTGGAGGTCAGGAAAGGAAAAGCAAAGCCTGATGTGCCGAGAATTATCAGCTAGCGTGTCGAGGGCTTGAGAGGTCAAGCAGTTGAAGAGATGATGCAATTCAACACCAGATGGAGCTGGGCCGGCACGGTGGTGCAGCGGTAGAGTTGCTGCCTTACCGGTGTCAGAGACCCAGGTTCGATCCTGACTACGGGTGCTGTCTGTACGGAGTTTGTACGTTCTCACTATGGGTTCTCTTTAGGGTTCTCTGGTTTCCTCCCACATTATAAAAGGACTGGACAAGCTAGATGCAGGAAAAATGTTCCCAATGTTGGGCGAGTCCAGAACCAGCGGCCACAGTCTTAGAATAAACGGGAGGTCATTTAAGACTGAGGTGAGAAAATCGTACCCACCCAGAGAGTTGTGAATTTATGGAATTCCCTGCCACAGAGGGCAGTGGAGGTCCAATCACTGGATGGATTTAAGAGAGAGTTGGATAGAGATCTAGGGGCTAGTGGAGTCAAGGGATATGGGGAGAAGGCAGGCACGGGTTATTGATTGCAGACGATCAGCCATGATCACAATGAATGGCGGTGCTGGCTCGAAGGGCTGAATGGCCTCCTCCTGCACCTATTGTCTATGTTTCTATTCCAAAGACATCCAGGTTTGTGGGTTAATTGTCTTGGTATGATTCTAAAATTGTCCCTTGTGTGTGTAGGATAGTGTTCATGTGCGGGGATTGCTGGTCATCATGGACTCGGTGGGCCGAAGGGCCTGTTTCCACTCTAAAGTAAACTGAACTAAACATAGGGATATGCAATGGTTGACAGCAGAATCGAATGGCTTTGGACAATGACTCATGCTCGCCCCCTGCAGGAGGATGAAGGTGACATTAGGGATCTGGGCCAAAACAGGGGCATGAGGGACTAGTGTAGATGGGGCATGTTGAGGGGTCGGCGAGGGCAAGTTAGGGGCGAAGGAATGCACATATATTTAGCTTTATCTTGTGACATAACCTGAGCTGTGTATAAAGGATAGATGCAGAGGGCAGCTGCAGTAGATTTGCTGCCTTAAACCCCTGTCCCACGGCACGAGTTCATTCCAAGAGCTCTCCCGAGTTTGCCCTGATTCGAACTCGGAGATTTACGGTAACGGCCACTCGTCGGTACTCGGGGCTCTCGTGGACATTTTTCAACATGTTGAAAATCTTCACCAGTCTTCCCGAGCTTACCTGCCGTTAGCGAGTCTTCCCAAGTACCTGCCGTTAGCGTTACGAGCCGATAAGAGACGTCCCCGAGCTCCGACGTACCCGCTACGTTCATTCTCCGTGCTTACCACGAGTTTGATTTTTTTTAAACTCGGGAGAGCTCCTGGAATGAACTCGCACCGTGGGACAGGGCTATTACAGCGCCAGAGACCAGGGTTCTGTATGGAATTTGTACGCTCTCCCCGTGACCTGTGTGGGTTCTCTCCGGGAGCTCCGGCTTCCTCCCACACTCCAAAGACGTGCAGGTTTTGGCTAATTGGCTTGGTAAAATTGTCCGTAGTGTGTTGATAGTGCTGGGATAGCAGGTTGGCGGGGACTCGATGGGCTGAAGGGCCTGTTTTCGTGCTGTATCTCTGAACTAAAATTAAAAGATTCGGCCTATATCTATTCTGGGGGTGAGTTGAAGAGATCAGGAATTGGAAGATATTGTCCCCATTTCCCTGCAGACAATTGAAAGCATTGGCGATGAGTCCTGGTGATGATAACTTCAACCTTGGTCAGTCTGAAGAAAGGTCTCAACTCGAAACGTCGCACATTGTGTGTGCGTGCGTGTGTGTGTGCGTGTGTATGTGTGTGTGTATGTGTGTGTGTATGTGTGTGTGTGTGTGTGTGTATGTGTGTTTCTGTGTGTGTATGTGTGTGCGTGTGTATGTGTGCGTGTTTCTGTGTGTGTATGTGTGTGTGTGTGTATGTGTGTGCATGTGTATGTGTGTGTATGTGTGTTTCTGTGTGTGTATGTGTGTGCGTGTGTATGTGTGTGTGTGTATGTGTGTGTGTGTGTGTGTGTGTGTGTGTGTGTGTTTCTGTGTGTGTGTGTGTGTGTGTGTGTGTGTGTGTGTGTGTGTGTGTGTGTGTGTGTTTCTGTGTGTGTGTGTGTGTGTGTGTGTGTGTGTGTTTCTGTGTGTGTGTGTGTGTGTGTATGTGTGTGTGTGTGTGTGTGTGTTTCTGTGTGTGTGTCTGTGTGTGTGTGTGTGTGTGTGTGTGTGTGTGTTTCTGTGTGTGTGTGTGTGTGTGTGTGTGTGTGTGTGTGTGTGTGTGTGTGTGTGTTTCTGTGTGTGTGTGTGTGTATGTGTGTGTGTGTGTGTGTGTGTGTGTTTCTGTGTATGTGTGTGTGTGTGTGTTTCTGTGTGTGTTTCTGTGTGTGTGTGTTTCTGTGTGTGTGTGTGTGTTTCTGTGTGTGTTTCTGTGTGTGTGTGTTTCTGTGTGTGTGTGTGTGTTTCTGTGTGTGTGTGTGTGTTTCTGTGTGTGTGTGTGTGTGTGAGCATGTGAACCGACCTACTCTGTGGCCTGAAGAAGGGCCTTGACCTGAAACATCACCCATTCCTTCTCTCCAGAGACGCTGCCTGACCCGCTGAGTTACTCCAGCTTTTTGTGTCTACCTTCGATTTACACCAGCATGGAAACATAGAAACATAGAAAATAGGTGCAGGAGGAGGCCATTCGGCCCTTCGAGCCAGCACCGCCATTCATTGTGATCACAGCTGATCATGGCATCTTCAGTTCTTTCTTACTCACACCCCTTTCCACACTGTGATGACTCTATAAAGTCCTGAATCATGCTCACCCACTCACGAAACAAACGATGCATTGATTCACAAAAGGTCCAGGATTCTGTTTAGAAACATGTCTTGCCCCCGGAGTTTACTTTCAACCAAGCACTCTATAACAGTGAGTCTGTAGAAGGGTTTCGGCCCGAAACGTCGCCTATCTCCTTCACTCCATAGATGCTGCTGCACCCGCTGAGTTTCTCCAGCATTTTGTGTACCCAGCATCTGCAGTTCCTTCTTTAACACGCTATTACAGCTAATCTTTTATCTAGCATCTCCTGAACAGCTTCACCACCTCATAAACACTTCCTTGGCTTTAGAAACATGCTGTTCTGCATCTTACATGGACAATTAAGTGGCCTGGGCGTGATTTATGGCACTCTGTAAAGATCTAAGATCAATATTAACAACAAAATGAAGAGAGTCACAAAACGCTGGAATAACTCAGCGGGACAGGCAGCATTTCTGGAGGGAAGGAAGGGTCTTGTTTCCCCCTCACCTCTGGTTCTTGGTTGCCCTAATCTGGGTTAAAGATTCTGTAGGTCTTGTTTAAATACCTGTTTGATATTAAAGTTACATGTTGGGAATTTTGGCAGCTTGGAACATTTTATTTGTTCGACATCGAGGCATCTCACTTGTGACTCCGGAGTGTGTTAGCAGAATTTTCAGGATGCAAAGTTTAATGTTTAATTTGTCAGCGCATATCAGCATCAGTTCCACCAATACTGCAGGGTGGCTGTTCAGTTAAAGTGGTTTATTTGACCCAAGGAGCTCACAGAGAGACATTTTACCTTTCTTTGCCATCTGTCCGTTACACCAAGGCAAGAAGGCAGCTTCTTTACGAAGCACCCGGTCAAACATTGGTATCGGCACGGTGGCGCAATAGGGAGGCACGGTGGCGCAGCGGTAGAGTTGCTGCTTTAAGGGGCTGTCCCACTGTACGAGCGAATCCAAGAGTTCTCCCGAGTTTCCCCTGATTCGAACTCGGAGATTTACGGTAACGGCCGCTCGTAGGTACTCTGGGCTCTCGTGGACATTTTTCAACATGTTGAAAAATCTTCACGAGTCTACCGCATTTCCCGAGTACCTGCCGTTAGCATTACGAGCCGCTAAGAGACGTCCCCGAGCTCCGACGTACCCGCTACGTACATTCTACGTGCTTACCACGAGTTTGATTTTTTTTTAAACTCGGGAGAGCTCTTGAATGAACTCGTAGAGTGGGACAGCCTCATTACAGCGCCAGAGACCCGGGTTCGATCTTGACTGAGGTCACAGGGAGTTTGTACGTTCTCCCCGTGACCACATGTGTTTTCACCAAATGCTCCGGTTTCCTCCCACACTCCAAAGACGTGCAGATTTGTAGGTTAATTGGCTTCGGTAAATTGGTCCTAGTGTGTGTAGGGTGGTACTTGTGTGCCAGTGTGTAGTAACGACCTGCAGATGCTGGTTTAAACCGAAGATAGACACAGGCAATAGACGATAAACAATAGGTGCAGGAGTAGGTGCTTCGAGCCAGCACCGCCATTCAATGTGATCATGGCTGATCATCCCCAATCAGTACCCCGTTCCGCCTTCTCCCTGACTCCGCTATCTTTAAGAGCCCTATCTAGCTCTCTCTTGAAAGTATCCAGAGAACCGGCCTCCACCGCCCTCTGAGGCAGAATGCTGGAGTAACTCAGCGGGACAGGCAGCATCTCCGAAGAGAAGGAACCCGAAACGTCACCCATCCCTTCTCTCCAGAGATGCTGCCTGTCCCGCTGAGTTACTCCAGCACCAGTGGACCAACGTGGACTCGGTGGGCTGAAGGGCAGGTTTCCACCCTGCATCTCTAAACTAAAGTCTTGACAACTATGTACCATGATTGTACGGGCGGGGAGCAAGATGAATGCACAGAAACTGATGCAAAAGCTGTTTTCATGCTGCATGTCTGAAACTAAAAAATGATCGAGTCTCACCGCACAATTACAAGATGTTTTGTGAAGTTTGCCTATTTTCAATTATGTATAAAAGAAAGTGAAATGAAAGTTAATGAAAGTAGCCTAATTTACCTGAATGAGTTAATGCCGCAAAAATGTAGTGCGAACTGTTAAATGACTCATGGAGTCATTTCAAGAGTCAAGAGTGTTTTATCGTCAAATGTCCCGGGCGGGACAATGAAATTCTTACTTCTTCCTCTTCCGTACGGCGTGCACGGCCTAAAGTTGTAGGACAACTTGTTCTATCTGATCTTACGTTTGTGCACGTCGAGTTGATTGCATTAGTCGAAACGGGGCGATCCACGTGAAGGTCGCAATCTCCCACCCCCAAATTCTTACTTGCTGCAGCACAACAGAAAGAGTGAATATGTAAACATTGTCTATAATGGGGATTAAAAAAGAAAAAGTCCAATAAATAACAAATATAGCACAAATTACAAATAATAATATAGTCTTTTGCAGTTAGAGCTCATAGATTATTCGTTGGGTTTAATAGCCTGATCTGAGGAAGGACATCCAAATCTGAGGAAGGACATTATTGCCATAGAGGGAGTGCAGAGAAGGTTCACCAGACTGATTCCTGGGATGTCAGGACTGTCTTATGAACAAAGACTGCATAGACTCGGTTTATACTCTCTAGAATTTAGGAGATTGAGAGGGGATCTTATAGAAACTTACAAAATTCTTAAGGGGTTGGACAGGCTAGATGCAGGAAGATTGTTCCCGATGTTGGGGAGGTCCAGGACAAGGGGTCACAGCTTAAGGATAAGGGGGAAATCCTTTAGGACCGAGATGAGAAGGACTTTTTTCACACAGAGAGTGGTGGGCCTCTGGAACTCTCTGCACAGAAGGTAGTTGAGGCCAGTTCATTGGCTATATTTAAGAGGGAGCTCGATGTGACCCTTGTGGCTAAGGGGATCAGAGGGTATGGAGAGAAGGCAGGTACGGGATACTGAGTTGGATGATCAGCCATGATCTTATTGAATGGCGGTGCAGGCTCGAAGGGCCGTATGGCCTACTCCTGCACCTAATTTCTATGTTTCTATGTTTTTATGATGGCTGTGGGAAAGAAGCTGTTCCTGAACTACTAATGGGTCTTGCCATCTAATAGATGATTTTCCAAAAAGAGGTCTTTGCTCTCAAAGATAGACAGTGGGTGAGGCAGCATCTATGGAGCGAAGGAAATAGGCAAGGATTTTCGGGCCGAAACCAAGAAGTTGCCTATTTCCTTCACTCCATAGATGCTGCCTCACCCGCTGAGTTCCTCCAGCATTTTTGCCCACCTTCGATTTTCCAGCATCTGCAGTTCCTTCTTGAACTCTTTGCTCTCAATATCTTTTGCTCAGTCATGAACATGGGAAATGTGGCTATATTTCCTTCTCCGTCTCTGATCCAAATCTGTTTGACTTGGAATTGTGACAGGGCCTTCCAGCACTGACAAATGACTGAAATGTTGCTCATTTCATATTGCATTAAATTGGAAATAATAATCAGTCTCTTGCTGCGAATCCAGCAGTGTAGCATTCATAGCCAGACTTCACGCCTCGAGTGTGGACTGTTTCTGATGAATGGATTAGTCGGTAACATTTGTGTTTGATATGGATTGAATGATTGAACGATGCAGCAGAGATGGGGCATCTTGGGGCAACTTCGGGCAAGTTGGGCCGAAGGGCCTTTTTTCCACGCTATACGAGATGTAACATGATCTTTGAAAATATTTGCTCAGCAAAACAACCAATGTAATTGAAAATAGGACGAGGGTTGTCAGGATGATAACGTTTTAGGAGAAAAATTAAAGATGATAAAATGATAAGAGTATCAATGTTCCACAGTATTCTGTAGTAGCTTTGATGTAATCCTACTTTTCAGATGTCTGGTGTGCATTAAATATGGTGATATAATATTTAACACAGCCTCAGTTTGAGTTAATTCTACAAGTAGGAATTGTGGGCTCAATAAAGTCTGGCGCGGCACGGTGGCGCAGCGGTAGAGTTGCTGCCTTGCGCAGCTTACAGCGCCGGAGACACGGGTTCCATCCCGACTACGGGTGCTGTCTGTGCGGAGTTTGTCCGTTCTCCCCGTGACCTGCGTGGGTTTTCTCCGAGATCCAAAAACAGGCTCTGAAGGGCCTGTTTCCGCTCTGTATTTCTAAACTAAACTAATGCACGGGGACAAATGATGCGGGAGAAACTCAGCGGGTGAGGCAGCATCTATGGAGAGAAGGAATAGGCGACGTTATGACGGTTCTTCAAACTAATGCAAGAACGACGGCACAGTGGTGCAGCAGGTAGAGCTGCTGCCTCACAGCACCACCGCATGGTTCAGTTTATGGATCCAGGGCACTTCGGCCCACCGGGCCCACGCCGACCAGCGATCCCCACGCACAAACACTCGCCTCCACAGACGCGGGACAATTTACGATTCTACCGGGCCAATGAAACCGACATGCCTGTACGTGTTTGGAGTGTGGGAGGAAACCGGAGATCCTAGAGAAAGCCCACGCAGGTCACGGGGAGAACGTGCAAACTCCGTACAGACAGCACCCGTAGTCAGGATGGAACTCGGATCTCTTGCGCTGTGAGGCAGCGACTCTACCGCTGTGCCACCGTGCCGCCCATGAGACCCGGGTTCAATTCTGACCGCGAGTGCCCTCGGTGTGGAGTATTGACGTTCTCCCCGTGACCGCGTGGGTTTCCTCCGGGTGCTCCGGTTTCCCACAGCATCCCAAAGACGTGCGGGTTAGTGGGTTAATTGGCCCTGTGTAAAACTGCCCCTAGTATGTAGGGAGTGGATGAGACAGTGGGGGAATATAGATGCAGTGTGGACGGGTGATCGATGGCCGGCATGGACTGGGTGGGCCGAAGGGCCAGTTTCCATGCTGTATCTCTAAACTAACCTATAACAAACTACCCAGTCATTATATTCCTTATCACTTCTTTCCAGGAGCTCGCTGCTTACAAATTGCCTGTCACTGCTCCTACTTTGCAACAGTGACAACACTTTTAAGACTCTTTTATAGTCTGTACGATGCCTTAGGGGAGGGTGAAAATCACAAAGGCTCTGGAGATGATAAAAAATTCCTGATCTGATCAATCCGTCGAGTCGCTGCCTTGAAGAGCCAGAGTCCCGTGTTCGATTCTGACTACGGGTGCTTTCTGTACGGAGTTTGCACGTTCTCCCCGTGACCTCGGTTTCCTCCCACGCTCCAAAGACGTACAGGTTTGTAGGCTAATCGGCTTGGTATAAAATGTAAAATGTCCCTGGTGTGTGTAGGATAGTGTTAGTGTGCGGGGATCGCGGGTCAGCGCGGACTCGGTGGGCCGAAGGGCCTGTTTCTGCGCTGTATCTCTGAACTAAACGCTTCCTCACACGTTAAAGACTGCAGCAAAACGATACCATAGTCCAGTACACATAAACACACGATAAATAGATTTATTTATTAGAAGAATTCATCACAAAAACTCTGAAGATATTCCTTAATTTGGACAGGGATCCATGGAGAGATTGACTTCAATATTTGCAGCTGTAAATATAACGGAATCTTTCCTCAAAGTAATTTTTGGTCATGTTAAAAGGCTTTTGGACCAAACCTCTTACCACAACCACAACCCTACCAGTCTGAGGAAGGGTCTCAGCCCGAAACGTCACCTAGTCCTTCTCTCCAGAGATGCTGCCTGACCCGCTGAGTTACTCTAGCTTGTGGTGGCTGCTGGTAGCTGTCTCTAAAATCTATTTCATGGCCAATATGTTTGTGATTGTTTAAATTATGAAGATTTGCCGTGTCTTAGGGCTGGTGAAAAAGTCACTGCCCGCTGCAGTTATACAAAGTAAACCCTTCCATTCATATCTTAATCATGTTCTGATTCGAATTGCTATTATACATAAGACAAGGAATCATATCTTAATCCTTATGGCTAAGGCAATGAATTATATATTTGTGTGGGAAGGAACTGCAGATCCTGGTTTAAACCAAGGATAGATACAGAACACTGGAGTTGCTCAGCGGGTCAGTCAGCATCTCTGGAGAGAAGGAATGGGTGACCCTGTGAAAAAGATACATCTTCTAGATGCGCTGGGACGCATCCTCAGTGATGTGACCTGGGGACATTGGGTGTTTCGGGTCCCACAACATCAGACACCCTCGCCCAGGCGACCCAGCCGGGGTTGATCAGGCCCCGACTTGCGTCCCAGCAGCAACCGCCCACGGATCAGCCATCTTAGTAACCACTCTGCAGGGGTTGGGAGACTGTAGTGCGTGGAGGGACTGGGCTCTGTGGGGTGACTCCCGGCCGGGCTCCTCCTGCGTCTCACCGGGTTCAAGGCCCGTGTGTGCGCTCGCTGCACCTCTTTCTCCTTCTCCGAGCATTTCATTCTCGCCTGATGGATGTTTAGGCCACGATGGTTCATTAGGCCTTTCCGTAGCTTTGTTGGGCGACTTTCTCACGAAAGACACAGACTGGGGCGCTAACCCAGCCTGTCCCGGGTGCCGTCTTTCCGTGCCGTCAACTGTCTCTCCAGTGGACAGTCACCAAACTATTCTTGGTTGTCACCCAGTCTATTCCTAGTGCCGCTGGCTGAGGCAGACTTCAGTATGAAAAATATATTTTGAAAATATTTTTACGCAAATTCTTCCACTAATACATGTCCACCGCAGATTTCCCGGCACCTCCTTTAATCCGGGCAGGAATTACAAGAGCACACTTTAAATCCCACCCAGAGGTCTGAAGGTGGGTCTTGACCAGAAACGTCACCTATCCCTTCTCTCCAGAGATGCTGCCTGACCCGCTGAGTTACTCGCAGCTTTTTGTGTGTGTATCTTTGTGAATAGTGGCATCAATGGCATTTAACAATGTAGAAAGCAGAGCCCTTGACACTATAGACAATAGACAATAGACAATAGGTGCAGGAGTAGGCCATTCGGCCCTTCGAGCCAGCACCGCCATTCAATGTGATCACGGCTGATCATCCCCAATCAGTACCCCGTTCCTGCCTTCTCCCCATATCCCCTGACTCCGCTATTTTTAAGAGCCCTATCTAGCTCTCTCTTGAAAACATCCAGAGAACCGGCCTCCACCGCAGAGAATTCCACAGACTCACCACTCTCTGTGAGAAAAAGTGTTTCCTCGTCTCCGTTCTAATTGGCTTAATCCTTATTCTTAATCTGTGTGGCCCCTGGTTCTGGTCTCCCCCAACATAGGGAACATGTTTCCTGCCTCTAGCGTGTCCAAGGCCTTAACAATCTTATATGTTTCAATGAGATTCCCTCTCATCCTTCTAAACTCCAGAGTGTACAAGCCCAGCTGCTCCATTCCAAGTGGCATTCAACGGCTGATCTCCTGTCTTGCTTGTTCTCCTTTACCATATATTCTGCCTCCTGCCAATCTCAGCCCTGAAGGGAAAAGCTGAGAGGCAAGGTCCCTGTCGCTTATCCCAACCCTTGCAGTCTTGTGGCCTGGGGTGGGATGATTCCACATATACACATGGGTTCCGCATCTCCGCTCTGAACAAGCAAGCTAGATGGGTCAAAGTTACATAAGGGATAGGAGTAGAATTAGGCCATTTGGGCCATCAGGTCTACTCCACCATCCAACCATGGCTGATCTATCTCTCCATCCTAACGCCATTCTCCTGCCTTCTCCCTATAGTCTCTGACACCTGTACTAATCGAGAATCTATCTGTCGCTTCCTGAAATATATCCACTAGTTTGGTCTCTTCCTTCCCAAACCATCATCACTGTTGCAAAATCTCTAGGGACCTCATTGAAACCAACTGAATAATGGAAGGGGAAGATAGAGTGGATGTGGAGAGGATGTCTGACTGGAACAAGTTTACGGCTAACTTAATGCTAACTTGTTGTAGATACATTCGGTCTGCTATAAATACCCAGCGATGGTCCATGTTCCCATAATGCCTCGACGTCCATTGATATTAACATTAGGGAAAACCAATCAGTTTTGATAGGCCCTTTCAATTTAGCAAATTTTCATCACAAGCAAGCTGGCATTACAGGCAGCGGGGACATCTGTCTTTGGAGCCATTATTAATTCTTGTGTGGTGGTTTGCTGCAGTCTAATTATATAAACACTGGAGTCAACATCAATCCTTGACCGTTATATTCACTGCAGCTTGGAATCACCCAGGGAGTTGTGAATCTGCGGAATTCTCTGCCACAGAAGGCAGTGGGGGCCGATTCACTGGATGTTTTCAAGAGAGAGTTAGATTTAGCTCTTAGGGCTAACGGCATCAAGGGATATGAGGGGAAAGCAGGAACGGGATACTGATTTGGATGATCACATTGAATGGCGGTGCTGGCTCGAAGGGCCGAATGGCCTACTCCTGTGCCTATTTTCTATGTTTTTAAGTTCCTGTGACTCATTTCCAATATCTGCCCCCACCGCCTCCCCAGGTACTTTCCCCTGCAACCGCAGGAGATGCAACACCTGTCCCTTTACCTCCCCCCTCGACTCCATCCAAGGACCCCGACAGTCTTTCCCGGCGAGGCAGAGGTTCACCTGCACCTCCTCCAACCTCGTCTACTGCATCCGCTGTTCCAGGTGTCAACTTCTCTACATCGGTGAGACCAAGTGCAGGCTCGGCGATTGTTTCACTGAACACCTCCGCTCAGTCCGTCTTAACCAACCTGATTTCCCGGTGGCTCAGCTCTTCAAGTCCCCCTCCCATTCCCAATCTGACCTTTCTGTCCTGGGCCTCCTCCATTGTCAGCGTGAGGCCCAGCGCAAATTAGAGGAGCAGCACCTCATATTTCGCTTGGGCAGCTTACACCCCAGCGGTATGAACATTGACTTCTCTAACTTCAAATAGTCCTTGCTTTCCCTCTCTCTCCATCCCCTCCCCATTCCCAGTTCTCCCACCAGTCTTAATGTTTCCGATTAATTTCTCTGACCCCTGACCCGAAACATCGCCCATTCCTTCTCTCCAGAGATGCTGCCTGTCCCGCTGAGTTACTCCAGCGTTTGGTGTCTATCTCCGGTTTAAACCGCCATCTGTAGTTCCTTCCTGCACACAGCCACTCTGTAACTCTCTTTGAAGATGCAGCCGAACCTATTGATTTCCTTCCAGAATTTTCCGCTTGTCTCTTCTGCTCTGACAGGAATTTGCACGTTGCGGCTAACAAAATCATTTGCGGTATAAATAGAAACTGATCCATCGCAGCTGTTTGACGTTGACAACCGAGATGTTTACGCCGCAGAGATTCACGTTGGGAATCTTGACCTTTATGTCGCTTGCTATGACACAGACGGGAGGCCATTCAGCCCATCAAGTCCATTCCAGCTCCCAGTAAAGCTGTCCCATCCATCTCATTCCCCCCTCCGCTCCCCCCCCCCCTTAATTCCCTGTTTCCTTACAACTTATTCTCTCTACTAGCCTCTCAATCCTCCCTTGTTGCCATTTCATGCATTCTAGGAGCGGAATTAGGCCATTCGGCCCATCAAGTCTGCTCCGTCATTCAATCAATGGCCGATCTACCTTTCCCCCCTCAACCCCATTCTCCTGCCTTCTCCCCGTAACCCCTGACGCCCGTACTAATCAAGAATCTATCAATCTCCAACTTAAAAATATATTGTTCAAGAAGGAACTGCAGATGCTGGAAAATTGTAGGTAGACAAAAATGCCGGAGAAACTCAGCGGGTGAGGCAGCGTCTATGAAGCGAAGGAATGGGTGACGTTCTGGGTCGAAACCCTTCTTCAGACTGATGTGAGGGTGGGGGGGAAGAAAGGAAGAGGTGGAGCCAGTGGGCTGAGGGAGAGCTGGGAAGGGGAGGAGAAAGTAAGGACTACCTGAAATTAGAGAAGTCAATGTTCATACCGCTGGGGTGTAAACTGCCCAAGCAAAATATGAGGTGCTGCTCCTCCAACATATCCGTTGACGTGGCCTCCACAGCCTTCTGTGGCAATGAAATCCACAGATTCACCACCGTTTGACTGAAGAGTAACCACATAACATATAACCACATAACAATCACAGCACGGAAACAGGCCTTCTCGGCCCTTCCAGTCCGTGCCGACCATTTATTTTTCCCTAGTCCCATCTACCTGCACTCAGACCATACCCCTCCATTCCCTTCCCGTCCATATACCTATCCACTTTACTTTTAAATGTTAAAATCGATCCTGCCTCCACCACTTCTGATCCGAAGAAGGGTCTCGACCCGAAACGTCACCCGTTCCTTCTCTCCAGAGATGATGCCTGTCCCGCTGAGTTAATCCAGCGTTTTGTGTGTCCCTTCGATGTAAAAACCAAGCATCTACAGTTCTTTCCTGAATACAACCTTTAGTAGTGTCGGAAGGAACTGAAGATGCTGGTTTACATCAAAGACAGGCACAAAATGCTGGAGTAACTCAGCGGGACAGGCAGCATCACTGGAGAGAAGGAATGGGTCTGAAGAAGGGCCTCGACCTGAAACGTCGCCCATTCCTTCTCTCCAGAGATGGTGCCTTGTCCCACTGAGCAAAGATCCTATAGCGGAGCAAGATAGACCACTCCTGCTAATTTGCAATGGGCTGACGTGTAGTACGCAACGGAGAGGAACGTGGGCCTTATTTTCATCCATTTCACTAACCTAACCCGACCCGACCCGACCCGACCCGACCCGACCCGACCCGACCCGACCCGACCCGACCCGCAGTGTAATCAACGTTGCGGGGGAACAGTTTGTGTTAATAAATTTAAATTCTGAAAATGAGGAGAAGATTTTGACCAAAGAACTTTTATTTTTACGAGGATGTTTCCGTAACCGGCTTCCGTCTCCGCACTAGTATCTTCGCTCCGCTACGACGGGATCTTTGGTGCGGAGACGGAAGCCGGTTACGGAAATGGGGCCAGAAATTACCCACGAATCTGCCCATGACCGTACTACGTATTTTTCGTCGAGTGGACTATCTTGCTCGCTGTAGGGTCTTTGCCGCTGAGTTACTCCAGCATTTTGTGTCTATCTTTGCTACAGACGACTGCATTGAGGGGAGCAACAATTGTTCTAATTCTTTCCACATCAATTAAATGTTCTGCAGATAAATTGTCAGATTAGCAGCGGAATCAGAGAGCAGGAAGTGAAAGAAAAGATAGCGGATTAATGGCCTCAAATTCTGCACCACTGCTTGCCAGAAGGAAAGATTTTCCTCCTCAGGACTTCCCACAAGACCGCTGATGACTCAACACTTGGAATAATAATTCCACCCTAGTTAAGGACAAATTCCCTTTCATTTTGTGACGAGTGAATCACACTCTGTTGTTGGAAGAAACTACATATGCTGGTTTAAACCGAAGATAGACACAAAAAGCCGGAGTAACTCAGCGGGACAGGCGGCATCCCTGGAGGAAAAGGAATGGGTGACGTTTCGGGTCGAGACATCTGAAGAAGGGTCTCGACCCGAAACGTCACCCATTCCTTCTCTCCAGAGATGCTGCCTGTCCCGCTGAGTTACTCCAGCATTTTGTATCTTATCTCCCATTAAAGACATCCCCGCCAAGTTCCACAACGAACCCTGTGCGTAGGGGAGAGGGTCAGGCTGAGGATGTCCTGGTTGGGTTGCTCCTGGGCCTGGTCACCGGAGTTTAGGGAACAGTTTTACGGAAGAAGCTGGACTACATTTATGCCCCTGTCCCACTTGAACGGAAACCTCTGGAGGCTTTGTGCCCCACCCAAGATCTCCGTGCGGTTCCTGGAGGTTCCTGGAAGTTTTTGTCAGTTTCGACCATTAGGGAGACTGACAAAAACCTCCGGGAACCTCCAGGAACCTCTGGGAACCGCACGGAAACCTTGGGTGGGGCGCAAAGTCTCCAGAGATTTCCGTTCAGGTTTCCTAAGTGGGACAGGGGCAATACTCTGTCTCCCCAGGGCCTGGTCAGAGTGCACAACAATGCTCTCACATGCCACCTATCACCATCATTCAGCACCTTGCTGATGTATATATATAGAACATATATTACATGATATACATAGTTCACATATATTCCTCGAACATATATCTCATCTAACATGCCTTCATCCACTAAATAACATCTTCTCCTTGGATAATGATATGTACATATATATCCCTCCCACTCTCTCACTCTCTCTCTCTCTCGCTCTATCTATCTATCTATCTATTTATCTATCTCTCTCTCTCTCTCTTTCTCCCACCCCCTCTCTCTCCCCACCCTCTCTCCCACTCTCTCTCTCTCTCTCTCTCTCTCTCTATCTATCTATCTCTCCCTCTCTCTCTCTATCTATCTATCTCTCTTTCTCTCTCCCTCTATCTCTCTCTCTCTCTCTGTCTCTCTCTCTATCTATCTATCTATCTCTCTCTCTCTCTCCCCCCCTCTATCTATCTCTCTCTCTCTCTCTCTCTTTCTATCTATCTATCTATCTATCTATCTATCTATCTATCTATCTATCTATCTATCTATCTATCTATCTATCTATCTATCTATCTATCTATCTATCTATCTATCTATCTATCTATCTATCTATCTATCTCTCCCTCGATCTCTCTCCCTCTCTCCCTCTCTCCCTCTATCTCTCTCTCTCTCTCTCTCTCCCTCTATCTCCCTCTCTCTCTCTCTCCCTCCCTCTCTCTCTATCTATCTCTCTCACTCTCTTTAAATGAATGGTGAGCCAGATGGCGCTAATAGTTGGGTTGTGAGGGAGCTACTGAAACAGCCACTCATACGCCTTTGATTCATCCCATTTGAACCAATTAATAACATCAGGACATGAGCTGAGAATGTTATTACAGATTGACATTTGAAGAACATCAATGTATTGCATTGAATGAACAAGGTTTAGAGAGACAAGACCTTGAATAAATTAGCATCTCAAAGAACAAGTGCTTAATCGATGAGATGTAGCTTTGATCTTTAAATTGAATTATTATTGAGTGACATTTCACCAGATATATTGCCCAGCAATTATTCGATCATCTTTGGATCTGCCATGCTGTGTTGCTTTAGAGTTTACAGATGCAGCGTGAAAAGAGTCCCTTCGGCCCATCGAGTCCACACCGATCATCGATGATATCCCACTTCTGCATCCGACCCAGGAGAGGTAATTAACAGAAGCCAATTAAACTGCAAACCCGCACGTCTTTGGAGTGTGAGAGGAAACCGGAGCACCCGGAGAAAACCCACGTGGTCACGGGGGGGAACGTACAAACTCTGTACAGACAGCACCTGCAGTCAGGATCGAACCCGGGTCTCTGGCGCTGTGAGGTAGCGACTCTACCGCTGCGCCACCGTGCCGCCCTGGAAAACAAACACAATTTCAGTTATCCATAATATTAGATTAAATGTGGGTTAATATTGGTTTATGCAGCTTCATATAAACCTACCAGGGGAAAGGGAAAAGCTTATTTGTCAAATGAAAGCACGCAAAACCTTTCCTCATCTCATCCTGTGCAAGGCTTGAGGCTCCACTTGTGGTACATTTGCTTAAAGTCTGCATTTTGTAATTGATGGATTAGGTTTGGACATCACTCGCGACGCCCATATTTATTAGCCATCTCTAATAGCCGTGAACTTGGAAAAAACGTTATGGGCGCATCGTAAGTACTCGCACCAGCTTGTCGTTTTCACCCAACAAACCTGGGCCTCCTCCATGGCCAGAGTGAGGACCACCGTAAATTGGAGGAGCACCACCTCACGTTTCACTTGGGTAATTTTTTTAAATATATATATTTATATTAGAGTGGGTAAGCAGTACATTAGCAAACACATATATTATGATAGTAATATTTCGTGCGCAACAATCATACGTTATTAATATTATCAAATGAATCATTTTGTCTCTAATAATTTATTTATTTTTTTAAAGAGAGAGAAACAGAGAGAAAAATAAAATATAAGTCAAAAAAAGAAATCACGAAGAATGGAATCATTTACCATTAATACGTCATTGGAGATAAGATCATGGAATATAAAATATAACTTTTCATCTAATCCTGACTCCAAGTTTCCGTTAGGGTTCCCTGCCCAACCCATCTACCCTTTTAAATAATCAATGAAAGAAGACCATATTCTAACGAAGACTTCTTGTTTGTCCATTGGGCAGTTTACACCCCAGCGGTACGAACATTGACTTCTCTAATTTCAGGTAGTCCCTACTGTCTCCTCCCCTTCCCAGCTCTCCATCTAGCCATCTGGCTCCTCCTCTTCCTTTCTTTCCCCCCCTCCCCACCCTCACATCAGAAGAAGGGTTTCGACCCGAAACGTTGCCTATTTCCTTCGCTCCATAGATGCTGTCTCACCCGCTGAGTTTCTCCAGCATTTTTGTCTACCTTCGATTTTCCAGCATCTGCAGTTCCTTCTTAAACAACTACCTTTGGCCTGTTTCCTTTATCATTGATACTTTTTTGCATATCTTTCATTCATTGTTCTTTATCTCTCCACATCACCGTCTATATCTCTCGTTTCCCTGATCCCTGACGTCAGCCTCTGTGACTGAGACTGAAATACCATCACAGCGAATGGGGGCTCGGGAAGGCACATCAGTGTTCTCCCTATCAAAGCGTGCGTAAAACGCATTGAGCTCATCAGGGAGTCATGTTTCGCCAACATTCGAGCTGCCTCCTGGATTTGTCTTGTAGGAGGTGATTGCATTCAGGCCCCGCCACAGCTGCCAAACATCTGTCTCATCCTCCAGCTTGGAGCAGAAGTCCCTTTTGGCCTTTTTGATGGCCTTACCAAGGTCGTATCTGGACTTCGTGTAGACCACTGTGTCATCTGCAGTTCCTTCCTACACATCTCGCTCCCCATTCTGATACCTTCTTATTTGCGTTATGCTGAGAAGACATTTATCTTCCTGACGTGTCAGCGGCATGCAAAACGGTGCTTTTGTGTCCGAGCAGAAGCGGTAGAGTTGCTGCCTCACAGCGCCAGAGACCCGGGTTCCATCCTGACTACGGGTGCTGTCTGTACGGAGTTTGCACGTTCTCCCTGTGACCTGCGTGGGTTTTCTCCGAGATCTTCGGTTTCCTCCCACACTCCAAAGACCAACAGGTTTGTAGGTAAATTGCCTTTGAAAAAATTGTAAATTAACTTATATAACTTCGAGAGCGAGGCACTACCTCTCTCTCCATCCCTCCCCCATCCAAGTCACACCAGCTTCTCGTTTTCACGAACCAACAGCTTACAACGGCCTGTTTCCTTTATCATTGATACTTTTTTGCATATCTTTCATTCATTGTTCTTTATCTCTCCACATCACCATCTGTATCTCTCCTTTCCCTTTTTCCGTGGACTTTCAGTCTGAAGAAGGGTCTCGACCTGAAACGTCACCCATTTTGTGTCTATCTTCGATATAATCCAGCATCTGCAGTTCCCTCCCTGCAGATGCTTGGTTTTACATCGAAGGCAAACACAAAATGCTGGAGTAACTCAGCGGGACAGGCAGCATCTCTAGAGAGAAGAAATGGGTGATGTTTCTGGTCGAGACCCTTCTTCGAACTTCTTATAGTAACTGCCTGTCCCGCTGAGTTACTGCAGCATTTTGTGTCTATCTCGCATTAAAGACATCCCCGCCAAGTTCCACAATGAACCCGGTGCGTAGGGGAGATGGTAGGGGGCTGAAGATGTCCTGGTTGGGTTGCTCCTGGGCCTGGCCATGCTGGCCATCCTCGAGTCACGGCACCAGGCAGAAGAGGGCTCTGCCCAAGCCGGCTACCTGCCTCTTTTCCGAGGTTACGTCCGCACCCAGGTGGTGTTAGAGAGGGACTACGGGCACCCTGGGGGATTTCCTGACCGCTGGGCACCGCGGGGGAGTTGAAAAGGCACAACAGAGGATGTACTTCCTGCGGCAGCTGAGGAAGCACAATCTGCCACAGGCAATGATGGTCCAATTCTACACGACCATCGTAGAGTCTGTCCTCACCTTCTCCATCATGGTCTGGTTTGGCTCGGCCACCAAGCACGACATGCGGAGGCTGCAGCAAATCGTCTGATCAACAGAGAAGTTTCTGAGTTTCTCCAGCCTTTTGTGTACTTGGTTCTTGGTTCTTGGTTGCTTGGTCCTCCAAAATATTCCAACTGGAATTTAAACTGGAGGTGGTGAAGGGAGGGGTTTAGCCAGAGAGGGTTATTGGGAAGAAAGTGCCACTTTAAATGTAGTTGCATCTGGCTGGGCAACCGTGGCTTGGTGGAGATTATTCCGTGCTTTAATAGTGCGTGGGAAGAACGAATTGCTGTACACATCTGTCTTTGAGGCTGGGACCACAAATTGGATCGAATGCCCTCGTCTGCTCCTAATTGGTTTGGGGTTGGTGTAGGTCTTGTGATCTATGTCTAGCTGACCATTTAACATTTTGTAAAAACAGGTCAAACGGTGAGCTTCACGTCTGTCTTGGAGAGGGTTCCACCCCCGCCCAGAGAATTCAGAAGTTTGGTGACGCTCGCTTCTCTCTCGTAGGTGTTAGTAACAAATCGAGCGGCCTGTCTTTGGACACGTTCGATGGATGAAATGTTTTTATCTGTGTATGGGTCCCAAGCTGCAACTGCGTAGTCCAGATGAGGTCTAACGAGGGTGAAATACAGCTTCTCCTTGACAGAAGCTGAACAATGATGGAAGTTGCGCCTCAAGAAGTTTAGAACACCTGTTGCTTTCATTGTTACCCTTGATTTTCCAGCATCTGCAGTTCCTTCTTTAACAACAGAGGAGGTTATTGGCTGCAACCTTCCCTCCATTGATGAACTGTACACTGCAAGGGCCAGGAAGCGAGCGGGCAAGATCACCTCTGACCCCTCTCACCCTGGCCACAAACTCTTTGAATCACTTCCCTCTGGAAGGCGACTCCGGACTGTCAAAGCTGCCACAGCCAGACATAAAAACAGTTTTTATCCACGAGTAGTTGCTCTACTCAACAGCCAAAAATCTGTAGCCTCCCTTTGACCTGGTATTTTGTTGGTTCACGTGCTTGATCAATGGTGTTTTATCATTAATGTCTTATTATTATTAATGTTTAGTGTTTTCTGAGTCATTCGTAACTGTCACTGTATGTCGTGTTGTTACTTGTGGGCGGAGCACCAAGGCAAATTCCTTGTATGTGAATACTTGGCCAATAAACTTACTTACTTACTTGAATGCACCCTTCACAAGGAGTGTATCGTTAGTCGTGTATTATGGTGGTGGGGTCTGCTTTGTCTGTAGTCTATATATTATTTTATTTGAATTATTTTATATTATAATATTTCAATAAATATTTTTGGTTAAAGAAAAATAAAAGGTGCCACACTGGAGCCAAGACACGGAGCTGTGTAAAGTATATCTTTCGTCAGCGGAAGGAAGGGATCTCATTCAACACTGACAAAGCATTCAAACTGTGAGGATTTAAAATTAGAAAATCCATTCAAATTGTACGAAAATGGCAGAGAACAAAATAAATACAATGCAGGGTTCATGCCAATAAAGTGGATCAAAATAGCGTTTGTTTCTTAAACGCTTTACTTGTATCCACTTCCCGTTTTTTAGTTTTAGCTTAGTTTAGAGATCCAGCGCCTGAATAGGCCCCTCGGCATGACTTTAAGGTGAGAGCGGCAAATATTAAAGGGGATGTGTGGGAGTTGTCTACCTATTAAAAAACTTCTCCTCAGAGTCTGAAGGAAGGTCCCGACCTCCATGTTTCTCCAGAGATGCTGCCTGACCGGCTGAGTTACTCCAGCACTCTGTGTCTATCTCTGATATAGACCAGCATCTGGAGTTCCTTGTTTCTACATTAATCAGAAGCTCAACTCCTCATGGTTCTGGAGAGATTCCGAGCGCTTTGAACTCAGAAAATTGGTGAGTTGACCTTGTAGCCTTCCTCCACCGCTCCGCCTTATGAATCAGTCATTAACACAACACAGTCAGAAAGCAGAAGTTACCTCAACAGATTTGATTAAAAGCCTGGTCATAAAAAAGGTGTGTGTACAACAATGAGAAAGTTTCTCGACCCGAAACGTCACCCCGTCCTTGCCTCCATAGATGCTGCCTCACCCGCTGAGTTTCTCCAGTACTTTTGTCTACCTTGTGTGCAACGATGTGTCATTTTACTTCACTCATGCCCATTGTTATGGCTGCAAGATTATCCCACACCATCCTGGCCACACACTCATGTCTCCGCTACCATCGGGTAGAAGGTACAGGAGCCTGACATCTGTTACATCCAGGTTCAGGAAGAGATTCTTCCCCACAGCCATCAGGCTATTAAACTCTCCAACAAACAGACTGGGAACTGTAACAGCCTTTTGCACTCCATCTGTTTATTTATGTGTATATTGAACTGGACTGTTCCATATTTGTGCTTACAATATTCTGTTGTGCTGCAGCAAGCAAGAATTTCATTGTCCTATCTGGGACACATGACAATAAACTCTCGACTTGGCTCAGCAGTCAGCTTGGTGGCAAAGTTGGTCTCTTAAAAATGCACAGCAACGTTTGAGATCCCTGCACCCTCTAGGCTACACGCATAAAAAGACAAACGAAGAAAGATATAATCGGATTTAATTTAGTATCATAAGCTCATCAGTGATAGGAGCAGAATTAGGCCATTCGGCCCATCGTCTACTCTGCCACTCAATCATGGCTGATCTATCTCTCCCTCCTAACCCCATTCTCCTGCCTTCTCCCCGTAACCCCTGACACCCGCACTAATCAAGAATCTATCTCTCTCTGCCTTAAAAAATATCCATTGACTTGGCCTGCACAGCCGTCTGTGGCAATGAATTCCACAGATTCACCACCCTCTGTCTAAAGAAATTCTTCCTCATCCCCTTTCTAAAGGAACGTCCTTTAATTCTGAGGCTGTGACATTTGGTCCTAGACTCTCCCACTAGTGGAAACATCCTCTCCACATCCACTCTATCACTTTTTGGTAAGTTTCAATGAGGTCCCCCCCCCTCATTCATCTAAACTCCAGCGAGTACAGGCCCAGTGCCGACAAATGCTCATCGTATGTTAATCCACTCATTCCTGGAATCATTCTCGTAAACCAACTCTGGACCCTCTCCAGAGCCAGCACATCCTTCCTCAGATATGGATATCCTCAATCATCTGAGGACATCTTCCCCTCTCACCTCACGTTGATGAATATTACTGTAGCTGGAGCTGGAAGAAACAAGAAACAAGGTTTGACAGTTTGAACGCATTTGAAGTGAACGTTAGGGTAACTGAAAGAACAAAACATTTGTTAACAGCATTTCCATTAGTAAAAAGGTATTTTACTGGAGCTGGAGCTGGAGCTAAGAGATGGAGATGGAGCTGGAGATGGAGATGGAGCTGGAGCTGGAGATGGAGATGGAGATGGAGCTCGAGATGATGATGGAGCTGGAGCTGGAGATGGAGATGGAGATGGAGCTAAGAGATGGAGATGGAGCTGGAGCTGGAGATGGAGATGGAGATGGAGCTGGAGATGGAGATGGAGATGATGATGGAGCTGGAGCTGGAGATGGAGATGGAGATGGAGATGGAGATGGAGATGGAGATGGAGCTCGAGATGATGATGGAGCTGGAGCTGGAGATGGAGATGGAGATGGAGCTGGAGATGGAGATGGAGATGGAGCTGGAGATGGAGATGGAGATGGAGATGGAGATGGAGCTCGAGATGATGATGGAGATGGAGATGGAGCTCGAGACAGAGCTGGAGCTAAGAGATGGAGATGGAGATGGAGATGGAGCTGGAGCTAGAGGTAGATGGAGCTGGAGCTGGAGCTGGAGCTAGAGCTAGAGCTGGAATTTATGTCTAATTTTATTGCAAAAAATGGATCGAATTTACAGTATTTGCTAAAAAGGCTATTTAAATTCTGTTGAACGTGTCAAGCTCCAGTTTTGTCCCACAGCCCAAAGACGTGCAGGTTTGTGGATCAATTAGCGTCAGTAAAATTGCCCCTCGTGTACAATGCGAAACTGGGATAACATCATGTCTGGTGGTGATCGTTGGCCAGCACGGACTTGGTGGGCAGAAGGGCCTGTTTCCGTGCTGTATCTCCAAGCTAAAACTAAAAGTAAATCAAATTAATAATTCTTTGAAGGGCGATGAGTGATTTCATATGATCTTGGGATCGATTTCTCAAGCAGATTGGTCATAAATACAAATTTATGGGTGAATTAATTATCTTCAGCCTGATTCATTAGTGGTCATCTCAGAGGACACTTGTGTTTCATGCTTAATATCTCTGATCAGAAAGACTTTTCTGGCAAAGGTACATTGTGTGACAAGTCATCTCGGTTCAGTTTGCAATGTGATTCTGTTCAGTCAAGAAAGGAACATTTGTTCATTAAATCCGCAAATGGTTTGGAGATTATCACGCCATGTAAACCCTGCATGCTTCTTGCCTCTTTTCCTGCATCCCTGTCTAATTATAATGATACCATCACACAACCCAACCTCCCTTCCATTGACTCCATCTGCACCTCATGCTGCCTCGGCAAGGCCAGCAGCATCATCAAGGACCAGTCGCACCCCGGCCACCAAAGACTATAGAGGGGCAAGATGCGCCACTCAGCGGAAAAGGCGTAGTATCACGTGTGTGATTGTCGACGCCATATTAGCGGACCAGAGATGGCGTCGACTATGGCGTCTACATCATTGGGAAACTAGGCTTCTCTATAATCTTTGTCTCTCGATCTCCCGCTGTGTAATCCGCTCCAAAGCTGCAGAGCAGTTGCAAGCAAAGATTATAGAGGAGCGAGATGCATTAGAACGTTATTAGATTTATTTGTAATAGATCTTTACTTACCTCTCGATACCTCTCTTCTTGCTACCTCCCTCTCTTCTCTCGATCACCGACTCTTCTCTCTATCGCTCTCTCTCCCCTCTCGATCTCTTTCTCTCCCCTCTCGATCTATCTCTCTCCCCTCTCTTCTCGATTTCCCTCTCTCCCTCCCTTCCCTCTGTGAGAGTTGGCAGCCCTGCTATGCCTTAGGCCCAAAAGAGGATAGAAATAAATTATGTAATGGTCTTTGTAAGAAGATTTTAATAAGCTCTTCTACCTGTCCCACCATATATTTATATGAATGTGTGTTTGTGTGTGCCTGTAATTTTGTGCACAGTGTGTGTTAAAGCAACACAAGGGAAGCTGCACGATACAATGCAAGGTAAACTACGCAAAGGTGGGGCCTGGGGAGGAAAGATGCGAGGGAAATGGGGGAACAGGGGGAAAAGGGAGGGGGAGAGGGAAGGGAGGGAGAAGGAGGGAAGGAGGGAGGGAGGGAGAGATCGAGAGAAGATGGGGAGAGAGATCGAGAGAAGAGGGAAGAGAGAGATCGAGAGAAAGAGGGATCGAGAAGAGAGGGGAGAGAGAGAAGAGAGGGAGAGAGAGATCGAAAGAGAGGGAGAGAAAGATCGAGAGAAAGAGGGATCGAGAGGAGAGGGAGAGAAAGATCGAGAAAAGAGAGGGGAGAGAAAGATCGAGGGGGGAGAGAGAGGGATCGAGAGAAGAGGGGATAGAGAGGGATCGAGCGGTAAGTAAAGATCTATTACAAATAAATATAATAACTTTCTAATGCACCTTGCTCCTCTATAATCTTTGCTTACATCTGCTCTGTAGCGGATTACACAGAGGGAGGCAGTCCGCCAAAATGGCGGCCGCGACGTTCCGTTACGTACCACACACCAGTCCATTGGATTTCCACTGAGTGGCGGATCTTGCTCCTCTATAATCTTTGCCGGCCACTCCCTCTTCTCCCCTCTCCCATCGGGCAAGAGGTACAGAAGTGTGAAAACGAACGCACTCCTCCAGATTGAGGGGCAGTTTCTTCTCAGCTGTTATCAGGCAACTAAACCGTCCTCTCACCGACTGGAGTGCGGTCCTGACCTCCCATCTACCTCATTGGAGACCCTCGGACTATCTTTGATCGGACTTTCTTGGACTTCACCTTGCACTAAACGTTATTCCCTTCATCCTGTATCTGTACACTGTGGACGGTTTGAGTGTAATCACGTATTGTCTTATCGCTGACTGGACATCACGCAACAAAACAGCTTTTCACTGTACCTCGGTACACGTGACAATAAACCAAACACAACTAATCTCAACTAAAGTATTCTAAAGTAAAGACAGCAGGAATTTTAACAACATCGCTGTTCTTCCACTTCAAGGACAAATGGTGTTGAACAAAAAAATCTTGGCCTTGTCAACAATCTCCACATCCCATAAATTAATAAGAAAAATGCTATTCTCACCCCTGGTACCATTAAGACATTTTCTTGACCTCTGTCAACCATCGCAATTAATTCTATAATAAATCTTAAAGATAACCTTTTATCTTAAGTTTCCATTTCTCTAGGCTGAAGGACCTCATTAATATGTAAGATCTTGCAACTGTTTGAAGTGTTCATGACCCTTTTACCACATAACTCTGTCAATTCTGATTTTAAGTTAATCCTTTAATCTTTCAAAGTTGTTAAGCAAAACCTTCTGCAAAGCTTTCCCTCTCACTATATTTTAATTCATCATCCATTGCTTTTTATTTCCATATATGAATTTACATTCCCTTTTATTAACACGTCCTTGGCAACCCACTTTATAACAAGATCTTTCTGTATCTGCATCTGATTTTATTTTCTTTCTGCATTTCATAAGCAAAACAAACTGATCGGGAAGGCTGGCTCCGTCCTCGGGGTGGAGTTGGGTTCATTGGAGGTTGGTCTTGGAGGTTGGTCTTGGACAATACAGCTCACCCCCTCCGTGACGCACTGGTCAACCTGAGGAGCACCTTAAGCAACAGACTGGTTCCACACAGAACGCCACAGGAGATCCTTCTTCCCTGTGGCTATCAAACTGTACAACTCCTCCCCTTCTGCCGTGGGGTCGACTGACTCCCCCCCCCCCCCCCCCCCCCCCAAATCTTTGCACATCCCCAATCCTTTCCACTCGTCACTTAGATTTCACTTTAATCCATCAACTCACAGCGCCAGAGACCCGGGTTCCACGCTGACTACGGGTGCTGTCTGTACAGAGTTTGTACGTTCTCCCTGTGACCATGTGGGTTTTCTCTGGGTGCTCCGGTTTCCTCCTACACTCCAAAGACATACAGGTTTAGAAACATAGAGACATAGAAAATAGGTGCAGGAGTAGGCCATTCGGCCCTTCGAGCCTGCACCGCCATTCAGTATGATCATGGCTGATCATCCAACTCAGTATCCCGTACCTGCCTTCTCTCCATACCCTCTGATCCCCTTAGCCACAAGGGCCACATCTAACTCCCTCTTAAATATAGCCAATGAACTGGCCTCAACTACCCTCTGTGGCAGAGAGTTCCAGAGACCCACCACTCTCTGTGTGAAAAAAGTCCTTCTCATCTCGGTCCTAAAGGATTTCCCCCTTATCCTTAAAATGTGACTCCTTGTCCTGGACCTCCCCAACATCGGGAACAATCTTCCTGCATCTAGCCTGTCCAACCCCTTAAGAATTTTGTAAGTCTCTGTGAGATCCCCCCTCAATCTTCTAAATTCCAGCGAGTACAAGCCGAGTCTATCCAGTATTTCTTCATATGGAAGTCCTGCCATCCCATAATCTGCCAATGCATGTCTTAAAAATTCATTTGGCCTCCACAGCCGTCTGTGGTAATGAATTCCACACTAGGTCGGATACAACTAGTGTATGGGCGATCGCTGGTCGGCACGGATGCGGTGGTCAGAAGGGCTTGTTTCTACGCTGTATCTCAAAATATTTTTTTCTTTTGAGCCAAGACAAGTCAGGAGTGTTCTATCGTCATGTGTCCCAGATCGGACAATGAAATTCTTACTTGCTACAGCAGAACAGAATATTTAAACATAGTACATTTTTAGATTAGAGTAGGATTATGGAGTTAGTGTGTTATGGTCAACACACCCAGTGTAGGAAGGAACTCCAGGTGCTGGATTAAACCGAAGATAGACACAAAAATGCTGGAGTAATTCAGCGGGACAGGCAGCATCTCTGGAGAGAAGGAAGTCCCTCAGTCCGAAGAAGGGTCTCATCCCGAAACCAATTCCGTCTCTCCAGAGATGCTGCCTGTCCCGCTGAGTTACTCCAGCATTTTGTGTCTGTCTTCAGTGGATTGTTAGGCCTGTTACTTTTCTACCTGCTTTATCTCCCACCACAATCAGTCTGAAGAAGGGTCTCGATCCGAAACGTCACCCATTCCTTCTCTCCAGGTTTGCTGTCAGTCCCGTTGAGTTACTCCAGCTTTTTGTGTCTGTCTTCGGTTTAAACCAGCGTCTGCAGTTCCTCCTACAGAATTAACCTACAATGAGAGGGGATCTCATTGAAACATATAAGACTGTTAAGGGTACACAAAAGGCTGGAGAAACTCAGCGGGTGCAGCAGCATCTAAGGAGCGAAGGAGATAGGCGACGTTTCGGGTCGAGACCCTTCTTCAGACTGTTAAGGGTTTGGACACGCTAGAGGCGGGAAACATGGTCCGGATGTTGGGGGAGTCCAGAACCAGGGGCCACAGTTTAAGAATAAGGAGTAAGCCATTTAGAACGGAGACGAGGAAACACTTTTTCTCACAGAGAGTGGTGAGTCTGTGGAATTCTCTGCCTCAGAGGGCAGTGGAGGCCGGTTCTCTGGATACTTGTCAAGAGAGAGCTAGATAGGGCTCTTAAAAATAGCGGAGCCAGGGGATATGGGGAGAAGGCAGGAACGGGGTACTGATTGGGGATGATCAGCCATGATCACATTGAATGGCGGTGCTGGCTCGAAGGGCCGAATGGTCTACTCCTGCACCTATTGTCTATTGTCTCCCTCCACGCGAGATCTATTTACCACCTCGGGAGAAGACTATCGGCACGGAGAAGGCTTGTGATTCCCATCCCCAGCTGCTCCGGAGAATCTGCAAGATTTTGTTCGCTTGCGTGCCCGTCTTGTTCGTGCCTGTGGATGCAGTGCAGAATTGTGCGCGGGAGGTAGTTGCCATGGCAACACACATCTGCCAATGCTTTGATCAGCACGCTGCAGATGTGCGGAGCTTTCTTTTAAACTTAATTAAACGCCTCCCGTTGCTTTCGTCCTGAGCCTGTTGTCCCATTAATAAGTTGAGCGCTCAAACATCAAAATTTCAGTAACTGATGACCTCTCGTTGTCATGGACCTGTTTGGTTAAGACTTCCAACTGTGATGTACGCTCCAGTTCATCCATACTTTACAATGCCACAGTTGCACTGACTGAAATCTAAAGTCTTCTCCATTCCTATTAAGCTCCATCCCTCAAAGGTAGGAGTTCCTCTACTAACGTAGGCAACTCTTTCTCCTCTGCTGCGGGGTTCCACAAGGTTCAATCCTTTGCCCAATTCTCTTCTCCCTGTATATGCTCCCCTTAGGCCAAGCTATTCAAAGGCACCACATTTCCTTCCATTGCTATGCAGACGATACACAACCGTACCTCCCCCTGAAGCCCAAAAAGCAATCAAATCTACTTAACCTTACCCGCTGCCTCAAGGATATAAGGTGCTGGACGGCCCAGAACTTCCTCCAACTCAACAAGAGTAAGTCTGAGGTCATCCTTCTCGGCCCCTCGGACTCAATCAAAATGATAGCAGGCAGCCTTGGAAGCCTTACCCCACTACTCAAACCGCACGTCAAAAACCTTGGCATGATATTTGACTCAGCGTTGAAATTTGACAAGCAAGTCAATGCCGCGGTAAAAGCTAGCTTCTTCCAGCTTCGGACGTTAGCTAAAATAAAACAATTCCTCCAGTTTGACGACCTTGAAAAGACCATCCACACATTTATCTCCTCCCGCCTCGATTACTGCAACTCCCGTTACACTGGCATCAGCCAATCTTCCCCGTCCCGCCCGCAACTGGTCCAAAACGCCGCTGCGAGACTCCTGACGGGCACCCGAAGAAGGGACCACATCTCCCCGATCCTGGCCTCTCTCCACTGGCTCCCCGTGCGGTTCAGAATCAATTTCAAGCTCCTCCTTTATGTCTACAAAGCCCTCAATGGGCTCGCCCCCACCTACATCAAAAGTCTGCTCACCCACCACACCACCTCCAGGTCCCTCAGATCGGCCGACTTGGGGTCACTGAACATCCCGCGGTTTAGGCATAAGCTCAGGGGCGACCGATCGACCGCGCCTTTGCGGTTGCAGCTCCTAGACTGTGGAACAGCATCCCTCTTCCCATCAGAACCGCCCCCTCCATCGAGACTTAAGTCGAGACTTAAAACTGATCTTCACTCTCAAGCCTTTCTTGACATCCTCTGAGGGAGGGCTATATGTATGTATCTATGTATGTACTTAATCTATGAACCACTGTTGTATAACGTTAGTACCTCCACCAATGTAAAACACTTTGGCCAACGAGAATTGTTTTTTAAATGTGCTATAGGAATAAAAGTGACTTGACTTGACATTGGGAAGCCCACCTTCCCGAGAGTTTGGACAACAATGGCAATCGCTCACATTGAAGCTTCGAAAGCCCTTACATAACAGAGGGTGATCCCTGTACGCACAGAGTCTTTCCCCCAGAGTCGGGGAATGAAGAACCAGAGGACATAGGTTTAACGTGACAGGTTTTAGAGACACAGCACAGAAACAGGCCCTTCGGCCCACCAGGTCCGCGCCGACCAGCGATCCCCGCACATTAACACTATCCTACACGCACTAGGGACAATTTTTACATTTACCAAGCCAATTAACCTGCAAACCTGTACGTCTTTGGAGTGTGGGAGGGAACTGTGGTACATGATAAGGGAATAACGTTTAGTGCAAGGTAAAGCCAGCAAAGTCTGATTAACGATAGTCCGAGGGTCACCAATGAGGTAGATAGTAGTTCAGGACTGCTCTCTGGTTGTGGTAGGATGGTTCAGTTGCCTGATAACAGCTGGGAAGAAACTGTCCCTGAATCTGGAGGTGTGCGTTTTCACACTTCCATACCTTTTTGCCTGATGGGAGAAGAGAGTAGAGGGAGTGGCCAGGGTGCGTCTCGTCCTTGTTGCTGGGCTTGCCGAGGCAGCGTGAGGTTATTGATGGAGTCAGTAAAAGGGAGGTTGGTTTGTGCGATGGTCTGGGCTGCGTCCACAATTCGCTGCAATTTCGAGCGGTCTTGGATGGAGCCATTCCTGAACCAAAGCTGCGATGCATCCCGATAAAATGCTTTCGATGGAGCATCTGTCGAAGTTGGTGAGAATTGCAGGCGACATGCCAAACTTCCTAAGCCTCCTAAGGAAGTGGACACGTTATGCCCCTGTCCCACTTAGGAAACCTGAACGGAAACCTCTGGAGACTTTGCGCCCCACCCAAGGTTTCCGTGCGGTTCCCCGAGGTTATTGTCAGTCTCCCTAATGGTCGAAAGTGGTTTCTGTTTTAAAAATCGGTAATTTTTTAGTCGAAGCCGGTTGCGATGCTAGTTGAAGGTGGTTGCCGGAGGACGAAAACCTCCGGGAACCGCACGGAAACCTTGGGTGGGGCGCAAAGTCTCCAGAGGTTTCCGTTCAGGTTTCCTAAGTGGGACAGGGGCATTAGGAATGTTAGTCAGGATTGAACCTGGGTCTCCGGTGTTGTCAGGAAGCAACTCCATGCCTCCCTGGGCAGCCGATATTAACATTATTTATCCTGCGCTTCATTGCGAAGTGCATTGGCATTTCTGTATCAGCTGTCTGTTACATAACTCGGTTGAACAATTGTATTGGAGAATTTGTCCTTGATATTTATACTTTGCTTCTGCAGATATTGCAGCTGGAGCAACTATATGCAGCAGAGAATATTTTATGCATGACTTTTATGGATCTGCACAGCAAACAATATTCAAGATTCCAAGGGAAAAGGAGAACATTTGCATTTATATAGCCTCTTGCATGACCTTGGATTGTCCTAGAATGCTGCACAGCTAATGAAGTATTGTCGGAAACATGAGTCCCTCGTAAGATGAGGGGGTAAATGAAGATCTACCTCATGCATAGTCATGGAAGCAGTGCAGTGGATGGTATACACAATCCACGATGACTTTGGCATTTTGGTGCAGATTTTTAGCGTGGAGATACAGCGCGGAGACACGCGTTTGGCCCATTGAGTCCGCACCGACCAGCGATCCCCGCAGTCTCACTTGCCGATTTCTTCAGGGTCGCCAAAAGATTTTGAACATTTCAAAATCCAGCGGCGACAAAAAAACCCGTTGTGACACTTGAAAAAACACTGCGCGCCAATACGTCATCATGCCACGTCGCGCCACATCACGTCACGTCTTTTTCAGTTACCTGACACGTCAGTCAATAATGCCGGTAGTCGCCCAAAAAATTGGCAAGTGGGACAGGCCCTTAACATTATCCTACCCACACTAGGGACAATTTACACTTAGACCAAGCCAATTAACCGACAAACCTTTGGAGTGTGGGAGGAAACCGAAGATCTCGGAGAAAACCCACGCAGGTCACGGGGAGAATGTGCAAACTCCGCGCAGACAGCACCCGTAGTCAGGATGGAACCCGGGTCTCTGGCGCTGTGAGGCAGCAACTCTCAGCGGGATTTGAACTCTCAACTCTGATTTTGAGATGAGAGTGCTGCCATCTGTGCCACAACCAAGGCCAACATCCGAACAATAGTTTCTTTACGGTCAAATAGATTGCAAGGTAATAAAACCGGAAGAGTTCGATGTTATTAACACGGTGAGTATATTGCGTTTTGTATGCGCCATAGTGCTGTTCCACCCATACTGAAGTAATGGCCAAAGTGCACCAACGCCTCTACTTCCTAAGAAGGCTGAGGAAGTTCGGCACGTCCCCTCCAACTCTCACCAACTCCTACACATGCGCCACAGAAAGCATTTTATCGCGATGCGTCACAGCTCGGTTTGGGAACAGCTCCATCCAAGACCACAAGAAATTGCAGCGAATTGTGGATGCAGCCCAGACCATCGCACAACCGACCTCCATTCCTTTGACTCCATCTGCACCTCACGCTGCCTCGGCAAGGCCAGCAGCATCATCAAGGACCAGTCGCACCCCGGCCACTCCCTCTCCCCTCTCCCATCGGGCAAGTGTGAAAACGCACACCTCCAGATTCAGAAACAGTTTCTTCCCAGCTGTTATCAGGCAACTGGATCATCCTACCACAACCAGAGAGCAGTGCTGAACTACTATCTACCTCATTGGAGACCCTCGGACTATCTTGAATCGGACGTTACTGGATTCACCCTGGACCTGACATTATTTCCTTTATCATGTATTTGTACAACGTGGACTGCTTAATTATAATCATGTATTGTCTTTCCGCTGACTGGTTAGCACGCAACAAAAGCTTTTCACTGTACCTCAGTACTATTGACGATAAACTAAACTGAACTGCACAAAAACCAAATGAAACTAAACTAAACTAAACTAAATTAACTAAACTAAGCCCTGATTCGGTAAATTCTACTTTGCATGCAGGCAGAAGGGAAGTTCTAAAGGATTGTTTAGGCATGAGCAGTCAATTCAGATCTGATTTGGATCAATATGTGCCTTCAATAGTGTGAATTGATTTGTTTCGAGACACAGTGGTTGGGCATGTCAAAGGTAGCGCTAACCTTCATTGGATAACCTTGCGATCAATGCCTTGTTTTTGTTTACTAGGGAATTGATCGCAAAGTGCGGGCTCATTATATAATGACTATCAACAGCATCAGGGGAGCTACTCAAAGCGGCAGACATTGCTGTCAGTCTGCAGACCAGAAGAACATAAAGACGGTAGACTATAGACAGGCACGCTGGCTTATTTCCCTGAGCAGAACACTCACTCAAAATCAAATGACCGGAGGTCCTTTAATCTGAGTGACTTGGGTTATTCGCAGGGTACAGATAGACACAAAATGCTGGAGTAGCTCAGGGGGTCAGGCAGCATCTCTGGAGAAAATGGATAGGTGCAACCAGACTGATTCCTGGGATGTCAGGACTTTCATATGAAGAAAGACTGGCTTGTACTCGCTGGAATTTAGAAGATTGAGGGGGGATCTTATAGAAACTTACAAAATTCGTAAGGGGTTGGACAAGCTAGATGCTGGAAGATTGTTCCCGATGTTGGGGGAGTCCAGAACCAGGGGTCACAGTCTAAGGATAAGGGGGAATTCCTTTAGGACCGAGATGAGGAAAACATTCTTTACACAGAGAGTGGTGAGTCTCTGGAATTCTCTGCCACAGAAGGTAGTTGAGGCCAGTTCATTGGCTATATTTAAGAGGGCGTTAGATGTGGCACTTGTGGCTAAAGGGATCAGGGGGTATGGAGAGAAGGCAGGTACGGGATACTGAGTTGGATGATCAGCCATGACCACATTGAATGGCGGTGCAGGCTCGAAGGGCCGAATGGCCTACTCCTGCACCTATTGTCTATGTTTCTATGTTTCTAGGAGTCCGCTATAACCAGAATCCATTATGTAGACGTGCGGTGTCGTGGGGGTCACTGGAATAATGGTTTACAAAGCACTGATCTACGCACACTCACACTCACACTCACACTCACACTCACACTCACACTCACTCACTATACACTCATACACACACTGGAGTAACTCAGCGGGCCAGGCAGCATCTCTGGGGAGAAGGAATGGGTTTCGGGTCGGGTCTGAAGAAGGGTCTCGACCCGAAACGTCACCCATTCCTCCTCTCCAGAGATGCTGCCTGACCCGCTGAGTGTTGAGGGACCTACTTTGCGAGTTTAGAAGAGTTTAGGAGAGTTTAAGAAAGTGTCATGGTCGTGTTGTATCGTCGAAGTAGAACACCTCCTTCAACCTCCTTCAACCTCCTTCAACCTCCTTCAACCTCCTTCCACTATGTTGAAGACTAGCTTCGATTAGCTTCAGGAAAATTGGACATCGAATAGCACAGAGTGAAGACGACCTCCTTCGACTACCCTCGATTACCTACGACTAACATGCCGACCTACTTTGACTAAACTTACGAGTAAAAAAATATCGATTTTTTTCCAGGCCGACCAATTTTTACTCAGGGACAATTTTGAACATGTTGAAAAATACGCCGCGACCTAGCTGAGGCCTCGAGTACGCCGGAACTTGAAGGGGAGTTACAGTGACCTCCTAGTGTAGTGTCGTGTCGACCATGCTGCAAGGTTGAGTCGAGGGCAAACTCTTCTAAACTCGCAAATTAGGTCGCCGCAGTGGGACAAGCCCATTACTCTACATTTTGGGGTGTCTAACTTTGAACACAGACTCGTCCAGCCCGCAGAAGTGGCAGGTGGCTGGTGAGCCTGTGAACCGTGAGCGGAACAGGCTGCAGGGGGACTCCTCGATGCAGTAGCCCCCACCCCAGGTCCCCGATGTAGAGAGGGAGAATCCCTGCGTTCTAGGGACCCCCACTGTTGGGGAGGGGGGGGGCTCTGGCGACCAAAGGGAAACACCGACCGCCACTTGGTGTCCCAGGGCGAGGAAGTGCGGATTGTGGTGGAGGAGCCTGCACAGGACTCGCCTCCCTGCCTGGGGCTCAGAGGGAGATGAAGGATCCCGGGGAAAAGCGTCTTGTCTCACTGTCGCGGCACTGAACCCGCTCGTTGCCAACAAACTGTTTGCTCCATCAATCTGCAAAACCTCCTTAACAACTTCCAATTTATACTTAGCAAGACTAAAGGGCCTGTCCCACTTTCCCGAGTTACTCACGAATTCTCCCGAGTTTTCCCCCAGATTCAAACTCGGAGAATGCCAGCCGTAGGTATCCGGGGCTATTATTTTTACTCATGGACATTTTTCAACGTCCTGACTAACCTGATGCCTCGAGTAGCTACGGCTGGCATTACGAGCCGCTAGGAAATATCTACGGAAACTCGCTACAGACATTCTCCGATCAAGGGGGAAACGCAGGAGAATTCATGAGTAACTCGGGAAAGTAGGACAGAGGCTTAACTCAAACTCATGTTTAAGAAGGAACTGCAGATGCTGGAAAAATTGAAGGTGGACAAAAGTGCTGGAGAAACTCAGCGGGTGAGGCAACATCTATGGGGCAAAGGAAATAGGTAACGTTTTGGGTCGAAACCCGAAGGGTTTCGACCCAAAACGTTGCCTATTTCCTTCATAGATGGAACCCTTTGGGTTTCGGCCCGAAACGTTGCCTATTCCCTTCGCTCCATAGATGCTGCCTGTCCCGCTGAGTGTTGAGGGACCTACTTTGCGAGTTTAGAAGAGTTTAGGAGAGTTTAAGAAAGTGTCATGGTCGTGTTGTATCGTCGAAGTAGAACGCTCGATGGGTTCGGCCCGAAACGTTGCCTATTCCCTTCGCTCCATAGATGCTGCCTCACCCGCTGAGTTTCTCCAGCACTTTTGTCCGCCTAACTCAAACTCATCCCGTGATTTCATCCGCTCAGCGACACGGGCCACATTCTTGCTAATGTGGAAAGAGAAAATTAAATTAAGCATTGATATTAAAGACCAATTATAAAATTTATTTCTGTATTTTGTGCAGACAGTTTTATCTAATTGTGGTACACTTTGCAGTTAATGAGGCCATAACACAAATCCATGTGTTATGTCAGTTCATTTAGCAGTGTAATCGGTAACATTTGGGACACTTTCAAGTAGTTTCAGGAAGTTTCAAACAGAACATGAATATTGAGATCGTACTATAAATTTTCAGTGTTGTGATGTGTTTGCTCTAGAGAATGGAACTTAGATTATGAATTTTATCCCCGGGGCGGAAATGTCACAAGGTCATCAGGTCATATGAGATAGGAGCATAATGAGGCCATTCAGGTCTACTCCGCCATTCAATCATGGCTGATCTATCACTCCTTCCTAACCCCATTCTCCTGCCTTCTCACTGGCATCAGCCAATCTTCCCTGTCCCGCCGCAGCGAGACTCCTAAAGGGCCTGTCCTACCAGCATCCGACTCCATGCGGTGAGCGCGATCAAACTAGAAGCGGGGGCCGCGCGGAGGTCGGGTGATCCCTGTACAGGGCCGTTCCCACCAGCATGCGCCTGCATGCGGCAAGCGCGACCGGCAGCGGGGGCCGCGCGGAGGTCGGGTGAGTGGCGCAACGCGGCGCAAAGTGAGGCGAACTTGGAGCGAAGTCTTAAAGGTAAGTTCGCCAGGACAGAGAGGGGCACACAGAGAGGGGCACAGAGGCACACACACAGAGAGGGCCACGGAGCCACACACATAGAGGGTCACGGAGGCACCTACAGAGTGGGTCACGGTGGCACGATGTGGAGGCAGTGTGTAATGTGTCGAGGCGACTGCGAGCCGACAAGCCGTTGCCGCGCGGAATATTTGAACATAGTCAGTTTTTCGGAGCCCCGCGCGATGTCGGGACGAACTCCGCACAATTCCACACGGCTCCGGCGATCGAAGTGGGACCGGCCCCGCGACGCCGGACGGCTCAAGCGACCACGTTAGGTCGCGCTCATCGCATAGAGTTGCATGCTGGTAGGCTGGTAGTTGCATGCTGGACAGGCCCTTGACGGGCACCCGAAGAAGGGACCACATCACCCCGATCCTGGCCTCTCTCCACTGGCTCCCCGTGCGGTTCCGAATCAATTTTAAGCTCCTCCTTTATGTCTACAAAGCCGTTAACGGGCTCGCCCCCACCTACATCAAAAGTCTGCTCACCCACCGCACCACCTCCAGGTCCCTCAGATCGGCCGACTTGGGGTTACCGAACATCCTGCGGTCTAGGCGTAAGCTCAGGGGCGACCGACCGCGCCTTTGCGGTTGCAGCTCCTAGACTGTGGAACAGCGTCCCTCTTCCCATCAGAACTGCCCCCTCCATCGACTCCTTTAAGTCGAGACTTAAAACTCATCTTTACTCCCAGGCCTTTCTTGACGTCCTCTGAGGGAGGGCTATATGTGTGTATTTATGTATGTACTTAATCCATGAACCACTGTTGTATAACGTTAGTACCTCCACCAATGTTAAGCACTTTGGCCAACGAGAATTGTGTTTTAAATGTGCTATAGAAATAAAATTGACTTGACCCTGACACACGCACTAATCAAGAATCTATCTATCTCTGCCTTAAATATATCCATCAACTCGGCCTCCACAGCCTGAAGAGGGTCTCGACCCGAAACGTCGCCCATTCCTTCTCTCCAGAGAAGCTGCCTCACCCGTTGAGTTACTCCAGCATTTTGTGTCCACCTTTGGCCTCGACTACCTTCTGTGGCAACGAATTCCACAGTTCATAGCCTCAAAATTAAAGGTCGTTAGGAAGGAGGAATTTCTTTAGTCAGAGGGTGGTGACTCTGTGGAATTCTTTGGCACAGAAGACTGTGGAGGCCAAGTCAGTGGATATTTTTAAGGCAGAGATAGATAGATTCTTGATTAGTACGGGTGTCAGAGGTTATGGAGAGAAGGCAGGAGAATGGGGTTAGGAGGGAGAGATAGATCAGCCATGATTGAATGGTGGAGTAGACTTGATGGGCCGAATGGCCTAATTCTACTCCTATCAATAGACAATAGACAATAGGTGCAGGAGTAGGCCATTCAACCCTTCGAGCCAGTTCCGCCATTCAATGTGATCGTGGCTGATCATCCGTAATCAGTATCACTTAAGACCTTATGACCTTATGAGATTCACCACCCTCTGACTAAAGAAATTCCTATAGACCAAAGACTTCCATGCTGTAAATCTCAATTAATAGAAACATAGAAACATAAAAAATAGGTGCAGGAGTAGGCCATTCGGCCCTTCAAGCCTGCACCGCCATTCAATATGATCATGGCTGATCATCCAACTCAGTATCCTGTACCTGCCTTCTCTCAATACCCCCTGATCCCTTTAGCCACAAGGGCCACATCTAACTCCCTCTTAAATATAGCCAATGAACTGGCCTCAACTACCTTCTGTGGCAGAGAATTCCACAGATTCACCACTCTCTGTGTGAAAAATGTTTTTCTCATCTCGGTCCTAAAAGATTTCCCCCTTGTCTTTAAACTGGACTTGTCCTGGACAAGTCCAGACCCCATGTCCTGGACTTCCCCAACATCGGGAACAATCTTCCCGCATCTAGCCTGTCCAACCCCATAAGAATTTTGTAAGTTTCTCAATTAAACTGAAATCAAACTAATATCACACACACACACACACACACACGCACTCGTTCATCCACTCTCTGTAGTACACACACATAAACAGACACACATCCCACCCACACGCTGGGCAGCAGGGTGGTGCAGTGAGCGCTGCTGCCTAATCCTGACAGTGATCTTGATCGGTGTTTTTTTTTTAGTTTTAATTTTAGAGATACAGCACGGAAACAGGCCCTTCGGCCCACCAAGTCCACACCGACCCGCGATCCATCGCATTCGCACTATGCTACACACACTCGGGACAATTTTCACACTTACACCAAGCCAATCAACCTACAAACCTGTACGGTCTTTGGAGTGTGGGAGGAAACCGAAGATCTCGGAAAAAACCTTCGCGGCCACGGGGAGAACGAACAAACTCCATACAGACAGCGCCCGCAGTCGGGATCGAACCCGGATCTCTGACGCAGTGAGAGCTGTGGGGCAGTGATGCCCCTGTCCCACTTAGGAAACGTGAATGGAAACCTCTGGAGACTTTGCGCCCCACCCAAGGTTTCCGTGCGGTTCCCGGAGGTTTTTGTCAGTCCCCCTAATGGTCGAAAGTGGTTTCCTCTTCTTCTATGTTCCGGCGGTTATTTCAAAAAATTCAAAACCGGCCGCAACTAAAAATAGGTTTCCGTTTTAAAAATCGATAATTTTTTAGTGGAAGCCGGTTGCGATGCTAGTTGAAGGTGGTTGCCGGAAGTTGCAGGTAGTGGAAGGTAAGACCTCCCTGGTGGAATAAAACTGGGTGAAAAAAAGGTCTTATCTTCCACTACCTGCAACCTCCGGCAACCACCTTCAACCTCCGGCAACCACCTTCAACCAACATCGCAACCGGCTTCCACTAAAACATTACAGATTTTAAAAACGGAAACCTATTTTTAGTCGCAGCCGATTTTGAATTTTTTTAAATAATCACTGGATCATAGAAGAAGCGGGAACCACTTTCGACCATTAGGGGGACTGACGAAAACCTCCGGGAACCGCACGGAAACCTTGGGTGGGGCGCAAAGTCTCCAGAGGTTTCCGTTCAGGTTTCCTAAGTGGGACAGGGGCATAACTCTACGCTGTGCCACCGTGCCGTAGAGCTGTCTGGATGTGCCATTGTTTGTAATTGATGTATTATTCCACCTAATAATCTGTTTCAGGAGCGTCTAATAATCTGATCATGTTCATAATAATGAGTTCAGAAAAACCATTAAACCTGGAGAAACTAATGATAGTCTAAATTTGGATATTTTGGAGATAGGATCTCATTAGAGGACATTGCAGTTTAAAGATTTTTATTTTTATTACATAAAGTCCAATATAATATGTTGCCTAACTGGAAAGTTTGCAGAGAAGATTAACGAGGATGTTGCCACGACTAGAGGGTGTGAGCTACAGGGAGAGGTTGAGTAGGCTGGAACTCTATTCCTTGGAGCGCAGGAGGATGAGGGGTGGTCTTTTTGAGATGAGAGGAATAGATCGGGTAGATGCACAGAGTCTCTTGCCCAGAGTAGGGGAATCACGGGCCAGGGGACATGGGTTTAAGGTGAAGGGGAAAAGATTTAATGGGAATCTGAGGGGTAATTTTTTCACACAGAGGGTGGTGGGTGTATGGAACAAGCTGCCAGAGGAGGTAGTTGAGGCTGGGACTATCGCAACATCTGGAATCAGTTAGACAGGTACATGGATAGGGCAGGTTTGGAGGGATATGGGCCAAACACAGGCAGGTGGGACTAGTGTCGATGGGACATGTTGGCTGGTATGGGCAAGTTGGGCCGAAGGGTCTGTTTCCATGTTGTAAGACTCTAGGATTCTATTATTGTGACCTGTACCAACGTAGTGCTTTAGTTTGGGATGAAAATCTGGACCTCACAAAGGAACTTAGAGTGAACCTTGGGATAGTAGTGTGCAGTAGAATTTTCATCTTTCGCCATCGAATGATGTTGAACCTTATGATCATAAGATCATAGGAGTAGAATTGGCCATTTGGCCCATCAAGTCTACTAGGTAGTTGAGGCCAGTTCGTGGCTATATTTAAGAGGGAGTTAGATGTGGCCCTTGTGGCTAAAGGGATCAGGGGGGTATGGAGAGAAGGCAGGTACGGGATACTGAGTTGGATGATCAGCCATGATCATATTGAATGGCGGTGCAGTCTCGAATGGCCGAATGGCCTACTCCTGCACCTATTTTCTATGTTTCTATGTGTGTCTTCGCAAGGGTAATAATAAGAGTCCTATGAGCATCAAAATGGGATTCCCAGTAAAATATATATGTCGTGGGTCTTCTTCTTCTTGTCGAGTCCACACACAGGTTTAGCACTTGTTCAGCCAGAGCTGAACACACTTCTCGCCATCTGCATACAATGGTGTCTGTCTTGCGCCTCTTGTGTGCGGTGGTGGAAACAGGGCCGCGATCGACGTGAACGCTCTTTCCTTCACCCCGTGTCGTAGGCGCGTTGCCCTTTATATTATGCACTCCAAGTAATAAAAACCGTTTATTAGATTGCCCGAGTTTTGTGATTCGTGCAAAAATGATCGCACCATCATTGTGATCACCCATTTCTCCACCTTAGACAAAAGTGCTGGAGAAACTCAGTGGGGGAGGCAACATCTATGGGGCAAAGGAAATAGGTAACGTTTCGGGTCGGAACCCAAAGGGTTTCGACCCGAAACGTTGCCTATTTCCTTCACAGATGGAACCCTTTGGGTTTCGACACAAAACGTTGCCTATTTCCTTCGCTCCATAGATGCTGCCTCACCCGCTGAGTTTCGACCCAAAACGTTGCCTATTTCCTTCATAGATGGAACCCTTTGGGTTTCGATCCGAAACGTTGCCTATTTCCTTCGCTCCATAGATGCTGCCTCACCCGCTGAGTTTCGACCCAAAACGTTGCCTATTTCCTTCATAGATGGAACCCATTGGGTTTCGACACGAAACGTTGCCTATTTCCTTCGCTCCACAGATGCTGCCTCACCCGCTGAGTTTCCCCAGCATTTTTGTCTACCTTCGATTTTCCAGCATCTGCAGTTCCTTCTCAAACCTTCTCGTTGTTCATTGTCCTGGACTTTATAGTCCGTGGTACGTAAGATGCTTGCAATTCCTTGCTAATGTGTTGTAATTGGAAAAGCAGTCGCGGTAGTTTAAATAAATAAATGATGGCGATTATAGCTTGTACAATATCACAAGCTCAAAGACAATTGAAATCCAAGCAATTGCAATGTTACAAGCATAATGTGGTTAGAATTTTACTGTTCCTACCTGGTCCAATTTACTCGTGTATTATCCATTAATGAGACGGGTTGCTGCAGGCAAATTATTCAGCAAGAGAGAGAGCAAGAATCTTTTTTCTGATCATTCTCTGAAAATATAAATTAAGCACGTTTGCTCTGCTCTATTCTAGCCTGCAATCAGTCAAAGGCTGATTCTTTCCAAGAACATGTGCATTTATCTTCTCACTCATTCTGGCACAACAAAGAACTCCTCGCAAGTGAGTCAGGAGCAATTCGGCCTTCAACCTTCCCTCGTTAGCCTGACACTGATTCTCCTTCCCGTTCCTACGCAGACCTTTCTGTCCCAGGCCTCCTCCATTGTCAGAGTGAGGATAAACACAAATTGCAGGAACAGCATCTCATATTTCGCTTGGGCAGCTTGCAGCCCGGAGCTCCGACCGGCGTGGCCCGTGGACTTCGGGAGCTGCGAACTCCGGGGAGGAATCTTCCGATCTAGACACTCCGGGCCGCTGAGAGTAGGTATGTTACAAAACTTACCTTGAGCAGCGCTGCAGTTCTGCCGCTCCCCGTGTGCGTGACTTTGACCCCTTTCAGAGGGGGGCGGGCGTAAAGTGCCGTTTTTCTGCAGACTGGGAAAATGGATCCATGTCGGGCGATTTCGTTGCGGAAGAAAAATCGCTGCGACATTTCATTCATGAAGGTATTTTTAAATTACGCTAGATTATTTATTAACTAGAGTAATTTAAAAATCACCTTCAAAAGCAGTGAGCGCCGACAACGGGAAGGATTTTGCGTAGGGGAGAAAAAAAGGTACACAGTTTATTTTTATATTAAAAGTTGGTTTTTAGGGAGGCTTTAATCACATTTTCATGTTGCGAAATGGGGTCCAAAAGAAATGTATGAACCAACAGTATTTTTCCTCCCGACTTCACCGCAAACCGCAACGTTCATATCCACTGCATTCCACTAAAACCCACTTGCTAGTTGATTTAAATGGCCATTAACTTACAAGCATTAAACACTAAATTCCTTCCATTTGGCCTAGAAATTCATGAAAATGAGATTTAAAAATCATGTTATATTGTGGATTATTGTGTGAATGTTATTTGGACACTTAGGCAATTAAAAAAAAGTTTATCTTTTCTTAAGAAATGGATAGATGTTTAGATCTACTCATTGAATTTTGTAATTAGCTACAATTAGATAAGTAACTAATTATATGCTTTAATTTCAGGTCATCCAAGTAAGATTGTTTCATATTTGTTTCCGAATGCTTCAATCTATAATAACTGAAATTTTCATTGAGTTCTTTTCATTTTTAAGAAAGTTATGGGCTTTTAACGGTTCTAGATCACAGCTTTTGAGTTAAGTCAATTGAAAGGCAATGGGGAACAAGATGCTAATTTCCGAGTATGAAAATGGTCATAACTTTCTTAATACTGAAGATATGAAAGTGAATTAGGTGTCAAATTAAACTTCTTTTTATGCTTTATCTGATGGGATAAATTGCAGACTTGTTTTTTAAAATCTCAACATTTTGTAACATTGCTACTGAGAGTGTTCACCCGACGGCAGAACTTCATCACCCAGCGAGAGGGCCTGAAGCATCGGGCTGCCGTAACGGCGACTGCGGAGGCCTCAATAGGCCCGACTATGGGTGAACGGCGGACGGGACTGGACTTTGCTGCCGTCCCCCACAGTGGGAACCATGTTTTTATGTCTACTGTTAAATTCTTTGATGTTGTGTTTTATCTTTATCCGTGTGCTGCATTGGCAACTCAAATTTCACTTCACCAATTGGTGTATGTGACAATAAATGTCCTTTGTCCCTTTGTCCTTTGTCTAACTTCAGGTAGCCCCGGCATTCCCTCTCTCTCTATCCCTCCCCCACCCAAGTCGCACCAGCTTGGTTCTTGGTTCTTGGTTACTTGGTCCTCCAAAATATTCCAACTGGAATTTAAACTGGAGGTGGTGAAGGGAGGGGTTTAGCCAGAGAGGGTTATTGGGAAGAAAGTGCCACTTTAAATGTAGTTGCATCTGGCTGGGCAACCGTGGCTTGGTGGAGATTATTCCGTGCTTTAATAGTGCATGGGAAGAACAAATTGCTGTACACATCTGTCTTTGTGGCTGGGACCACAAATTGGATCGAATGCCCTCGTCTGCTCCTAATTGGTTTGGGGTTGGTGTAGGTCTTGTGATCTATGTCTAGCTGACCATTTAA
>OY740820.1:22227020-22269520 GCA_963514005.1 Raja brachyura
ACCCTCGGCCCTGGGACTGGCTGGTTCACGAGGCTGTGTTTGCCGGGATGCCCTGATATAGATATAGAACTCTGGGAGAACCCTCCCCAGCCGCATGTGAGATGTTCTCTGTACAACACAACTCGTGCCTTGCTACCACCTATGTCTTCATCTGCCCTTTCTCGGAAATGCTTCCGCGGTGAAACTCAAGGGACTAGTAATAGATTATCATCAACAAGCCAAATATATAGATGCTGCGATGAAGCATGTGTACACAACTCTAACACCAGACTCACCAGGCATTGCAACTTCCATCACAGTTCTCATTATATTCAGATATTCAGTCTGAAGAAGGGTTTCGGCCCAAAACGTTGCCTATTTCCTTCGCTCCGTAGATGCTAATGCACCCGCTGAGTTTCTCCAGCACTTTTATCTACCTTCGATTTTCCAGCATCTGCAGTTCCTTCTTAAACACAAAGAACTAATTATGCCTAGCACCATTTACATGACAAAAGAACTGTTTTTTATAGGACGTAATATATTTGGAATTTGGTCAGGTGTACCAGGGTACAGCGAACAGCTTTTCGTTTGCGAGCTATCTAATGGAAACAGATCATACTAGTTCTCAATAACCGACCTGATCTCCCGGTGGCTCCTCACTTCAACTCCCCCTCCCATTCCCAATCCGACCTTCCTGTCCTGGGCCTCCTCCATGGCCAGAGTGAGTCCCACTGCAAATTGGAGGAGCAGCACCTCATATTTCGCTTGGGTAGTTTTCACCCCAGTGGTATGAACATTGACTTCTCCAATTTCAGGTAGTCCTTGCCTTCTCCCTCCTTCCCCTCCCCTTCCCAACTCCCCCACAGCCCACTGTCTCCTCCTCTTCCTTTCTTCTTCCCCCCCCCCCCCCAACATCAGTCTGAAAAAGGATCTCGACCCGAAACGTCACCTATTCCTTCCCTCTATAGATGCTGCCTCACCCGCTGAGTTTCTCCAGCATTTTTGTCTACCTTCGATTTTTCCAGCATCTGCAGTTCCTTCTTAAACACACTATACCTGAGATGGACACAAACTGCTGGGGTAACTCACAGGACAGAGAGAAGGAATGGGTGACCCAATCACTGATAGAAGGAATGGGTGACTGGGTGACACAAACGTCACCCATTCCTTCTCTCCAGAGATGCTGCCTATCCCGCTGAGTTACTCCAGCACTTTGTGTCTATCTTCAGTGTAAACCAGGATCTGCAGTTCCTTCCAATAGTAAACACAAGTCCAGCGCAGTGTAGTGTACAAGGGTGGTAAAGAGGCGCAACTGGTAGAGCCACCGCTCACAGTGCCAGAGAGCCGGGTTCGATCCTGACCTCATTGCCACAGAGGGCTGTGGAGGCCACGTCAGTGGATATGTTGAAGGCAGGGATAGACAAATTCTTGATTAGAACGGGTGTCAAGGGTTGTGAGCAGGGCCTGTTTCCATGCTCTGTCCCTAAACTACCAGGGGCAATTTTAGATTTCTACCAAAGCCAATTTACAATCAAACCTGCACGCTGCTGGAGTGTGGGATGGGTGGGGGGGGGGGGGGGGGGGGGTGGGGGGTTGGGGGGGGGGGGGGGGGAGGCTGAGAGACGTAACTGGTGTCAATTCCAGGAGCTAAGAGTCCAGGCAGCTGGAAACGTGACGTCCAAACTGCAGGAGCTTGAAATTCGATTGGGTTTCTGAAGGGAATTAAAAATGTTCTCTTCACGTAATCCTCCTTTTGAAGTTGAGTTTGTTAAGATAATACTCAGTTAATTGAAAAGATTACTTCACTAACAGAGTTCCATCAAACAGGGAATATTAAGGAAATCATTTGCTTGTTTTTCAAGTTCATTTGGTCTAATTGAAAATAAATACAACTTTTTCAAGTTATTTAATTTAATGTTTCGTTTAGTTTACAGATACAGAGTGGAAACAGGCCCTTCGGCCCTTCGGACCAGCGATCCCCGCTCATTAACACTATCCTACACACACTGGGGACAATTTACATTTACACCAAGCCGATTAACCTACAAGCCTGTACGTCTTTGGAGTGTGGGAGGAAACCGAAGATCTCGGAGAAAACCCACGCAGGTCACGGGGAGAACGTACAAACTCCACACAGACAGGACCCGTGGTCAGGATCGAACCTGGGTCTCTGAAGAAAGTTTGAAGAAGTGTCTCGACTCGAAACGTCACCCATTCCTTCTAACGTGAGATGCTGCCTGTCCCGTTGAGTTACTCCAGCATTTTGTGTAAGAGGTCCAATCAAAGCTAGTCCGAGGGTCCTGGATGAAGTAGATATTGGGTCAGAACCGCTCTCTGGTTGTGGTAGGATGGTTCAGTGGCCTGATAACAGCTGGGAAGAAACTGTCCCTGAATCTGGATGTGTGCGTTTTCACACTTCTCTAGCTCTTGATGACTGAGATGAGGAAAAACATTTTCAACCCAGAGAGTTGTGAATCTGTGGAATTCTCTGCCACAGAAGGCAGTGCAGGCAAATTCACTGGATGTTTTCAAGAGAGAGTTAGATTTAGCTCTTGGGGCTAACGGAATCAAGTGATATGGGGGAAAAGCAGGAACGGGGAACTGATTTTGGATGATCAGCCATGATCACATTGAATGGCGGTGCAGGCTCAACTCCTGCACCTAATTTTCTATGTTTTTGCCTGATGGGAGAGGGGAGAAGAGGGAGTGGCCAGGGTGAGACTCGTCCGTGATTATGCTTGCCGAGGCAGCGTGAGGTATAACATGAGCTTGCTCAAGGCCAAGCCAACCTTTGAACGGGATACAGCCATGACAACCTTATTGATCAACCAGCTTTCTCTTCTTCCCACTGATGAAGAACCGTGATTGTTTTAGCAATTAGGGCGACTTGGTGCACGGCTTAATCAAATCCCGTTTCAGCTGAACGAGATTACTGTTATTAACACATGGTAAAACCTAATATTTCCATAATGAATTAACTCTGCTCTGGGCAGTGGCAATAAATATTTACGCTGGAGTCTGGAACCAAAGTTTGATTTACTGCACTTGGCGTTGCCTTCGTTTTTAATCAGTTTTCAATCCTCCATCTCGGCATTAACACGGGAAAATTATTACAATAATATTTCAAGTACCGGCCATTAGACTTTCAGAGCGATAGGGTGCAAATTAGTTTTTTGATACTAGGAGCACATTCTCAATATTCTAACCATTAATATTGCAATGGTGAAGTCATCGTGTAATCAGATGTACTGTTTACGTATATAATGGTACATGGACACACTGATCTGTTCTGTAGTCAATGCCGTCTATGTTCTGTTGTGCTGAAGCAAAGCAAGGATTTCATTGTCCTATCAGGGACAAAGGACAATAAACTCTCTAGACCTGACCTGCTTCACCGTTGGATTCAAATATTGACTTTTGGTTTTGTTGGGTTGAGTTTAGTTTACAGATACAGCGTAGAAACAGGCCCTTCGGTCCACCGAGTCTGCGCTGGCCAGCGATCCCCACACACTAACACAATCCAACACACATTCGGGACAATTTTACATTCATACCGAAGCCAATTATCGTACGAACCTGCGCGTCATAGAAACATAGAAATATAGAAACATAGAAACATAGGTGCAGGAGTAGGCCATTCGGCCCTTCGAGCCTGCACCGCCATTCAATGTGGTCATGGCTGATCATCCAACTCAGTATCCCGTACCTGCCTTCTCTCCATACCCCCTGATACCTTTAGCCACAGGGGCCACATCTAACACCCTCTTAAATATAGCCAATGAACTGGCCTCAACTACCTTCTGTGGCAGAGAATTTCAGAGACTCACCACTCTCTGTGTAAAGAATGTTTTCCTCATCTCGGTCCTAAAGGAATTCCCCCTTATCCTTAGACTATGACCCCTTGTTCTGGACTCCCCCAACATCGGGAACAATCTTCCAGCATCTAGCTTGTCCAAACCCTTAAGAATTTTGTAAGTTTCTATAAGATCCCCCCTCAATCTTCTAAATTCCAGCGAGTACAAGCCGAGTCTATCCAATCTTTCCTCATATGAAAGTCCTGACATCCCAGGAATCAGTCTGGTGAATCTTCTCTGTACCCCCTCTATGGCAAGGATGTCTTTCCTCAGATTTGGAGACCAAATGGCGTCATTGGAGTGTGGGAGGAAACCGAAGATCTCGGAGAAAAACCCGCACGGTCACGGTGAGAATGGACTGACCGGCACTCGTAGTCAAGATCGAACCCGGGTCTCTGACGCTGTGAGGCAGTACCTCTACCGCTGCGCCACTGTGCGGCACATTTTGTTTACTTAGGAGAAAGGCTGAAAAATTTGGAATCGTATTTCATCTTTCAAGACCAGGTCTCTTGAACCAATGATGTAGAGTTAGCTTTCTAATGGAGGAAACATAACATTCAATTTGTACATACGGAACTCCCGCAACGATTAATCTTGCTCACGTTTTCTCACAACATGGGAGGAAGTTGTTCAGCCCATCGGGTTTATGCTAGCTCGCACTCCATTCCAGTCTGAAGAAGGGTCTCGACCCAAAACATCACCGATTCCTTCTCTCTAGAGATGCTACCCGTCCCGCTGAGTTACTCCAACGTTTTGTGTCTATCTCTGGTGTAAACCAGCATCTGCAGTTCCTTACTACACATTCCCCATTTAGTTTAGAGGTACAGCGTGGAAACAGGCCCTTCCACCCACCGAGTCTGTGCCGACCCTCGATCATCATACACACCAGGGACAATTTACAGAAGGCAATAAACCTACCAACCTGCATGCATGAGAGAGTTGGATCTAGCTCTTAGGGCAAGTGGAATCAAGGGATATGGGGAGAAAGCAGGAACGGGGTACTGATTGTGGGTGATCAGCCATGATCATATTGAATGGCGGTGCTGGCTCGAAGGGCCGAATGGCCTACTCCTGCACCTATTTTCTATGTTTCTGTGTTACAAACCCACATGCCTTTGGAATGTGGGAGGAAACCGGAGCACCCGGGGAAAACTCACACAGTCACAGGTCAGGATCGAACCTGGGTCTCTGGCGCTGTAGGGCAGCAGTTCTACCCACTGCGCCCAGACAACCAGATTGTTGGCTTAACGTCCAATCAGAAGCGTCGGCTGTGGATCCCCTCCTGTCAGACGCGTTGCAACTCTAGGCGTTTGTGTTTTAACTCTGGATTCCAGCATCTGCAGGTTGCTACTACATCTGGGGACTGTTCTGCTTCATGCGGTGGTGAGCATTAGGACCTGAGAGAACCTCCGGTTATTTCTCAGCTTGATTAAGCTACAGTTGTCCACGCTTGGAATCCCAGAGGAGAAGCGGAATGGAAGAGTAACTCAATCATGTTAAAAATATAAGCAATTAAACACCTGGCAAACAGATAAATGCTGGCAACATCTCTTATTAAATACTGAATTAAATGTTTTCAGAGCGCAGTCAGTGTCACGCACACACTCACACTCGCACACGCACACTCACACTCACACTCACACACACATGCACACACACATGCACACACACACATACATAAGCTCACACATACACGCACACATAAACACACTCACACACACACATAAACACACACACACTCACACACACACATAAACACACACGCTCACACACACACACACTCACACACGCATGCACACACACACACACACACACACACTCACACACGCATACACACACTCACACACACACATACACAAGTTCACACACAAGCTCACACACACACACATGCACACACACACACTCACACACGCATGCACACACACACGCACACACTCACACACACACATAAACACACACACACTCACACACATTCACACACACAAGCACACACTCACACACACGCTCACACACACACTCACACACACGCACACACGCACACTCACTCATGCTCGCACACACACTCACACACACGCACACACTCACCCACAGAAGCACGGACATGTTAAAAGACACAGAGTGCTGGAGTGACTCAGCGGGTGAGGCAGCATCTGTGGAGAACATGGGTAGGTGATGTTTTGTGTTGGGACCCTCTACAGATGGAATAAACACTGATAGAACAAAACACTGAAAACAGTTTCACGACTGTTGATTCAAGTGGAATAAAGAGAGAAAAGGAGACAAATGTTATTACAAATAATATTGGTGGTGAGATGACAGCAGAAGAATGTGATTCGCTTATCCCTACAGTAATAAAGGTAAACCACAATCCTATAATTTCCTAATCAAAGAGTCTTGTAAATCAAATTACTCTTCACTGCTTCCTGAAGCTATTAAACCACAACTGTTATTATATGATTTTTTTTAATTGCATGCTATGTCTTTCAATCAATCACAATCATAGAAACATAGACAATAGGTGCAGGAGGAGGCCATTCGGCCCTTCGAGCCAGCACCGCCATTCAATATGACCATGGCTGATCGTCCAGAATCAGTACCCCGTTCCTGCTTTCTCCCCATATCCCTTGATTCCGTTAGCCCTAAGAGCTAAATCTAACTCTCTCTTGAAAACATCCAGTGAATTGGCCTCCACTGCCTTCTGTGGCAGAGAATCATGGGCTGAGTACTGAGCCTTATGAAATCCAAAGGCGACATCTTTTCAAGTACAAAACCAGTAAGTTTAGAGATACAGCGCGGAAACAGGCCCTTCGGCCCAATGCGTCCGTGCTGACTAGCGATCACCCGTTCACTAGTTGTATGTTATCCCAGTTTTGCATCCAACACACTGGCAGCGACTTACAGAAGCCAATTAACCTACGGACCTGTACATGTTTGGAGCGTGGGAAGAAAACTGAGCTTCCGGAGAAAACCCACGCTGTCACGGGGAGAACGTGCAAACTCCGTACAGACAGCACCCGTGGTCAGGATGGAACCCGGGTCCCCGGCGCAGTGAGGCAGCAACTCTACCGCTGCGCCACCGTGCCGCATGTTAGTAATGACCCCATTCCTATCACTGTTCCAACGTTGGGTCCATTATCCCTTCATTCCCATGTTCCTTTTCATTTTTAACCAGCTTGTAATGCGGGACGTTTTTAAAACTCCTTAGTTAAATCGCTGTGAAGTACATGAAAATACCTCGTCCTCATCACCTCTCCTCATCATCACCTGAAGAAACGTAGTCACGTTGAATAGATGTAAACCCACCCTTGACACGTCCACGCTGACTCTCTCCGATTAACCTGTCTCTCTCTAAATGATTTATACTCTCTTAAGGGTCTGTCCCACTTGGCTGTCATTTGCGCATAATTTACGCCCCACAATTTACGCGTCATGATACACGGCGCGCACGTCATGGCACGCACGTGATGCGCACATGGTGACACGCACGTGATGCGCGCATGAGGCGCGATGACATAGGTAGTGATGCGTGGCCGCGTGCGGCGTCCCAGGATTTTGGGATGTACAAAATCTTCGCGCACCATCTGCAGTCTGAAGAAGGGTCTCGACCCGAAACGTCACCCATTCCTTCGATCCATAGATGCTGCCTGTCCCGCTGAGTTTCCCCAGCTTTTTGTCTACCTTATACTCTTTGTCTGAAAATTGATTCCAGTGCATTGCCCACCAATGAAGTTACTCTAAAGGGCCTGTAATTACTTCCTGTTCTATCCAAAGCCACAATATCTTTTAAACTTGCAGCATCCTTCCTTGGAAGCCTTACCCCATTACTCAAACCGCACGTCAAAAACCTTGGCGTGACATTTGACTCAGCGTTGAAATTTGACAAACAAGTCAATGCCGTGGCAAAAGCTAGCTTCTTCCAGCTTCAGACGATAGCTAAAATAAAACAATTCCTCCAGTTTGACTCCAGTTCGAAAAGATCATCCACACATTTACCTCCTCCCGCCTCGATTACTGCAACTCCCTCTACACTGGCATCAGCCAATCTTCCCCGTCCCGCCTGCAACTGGTCCAAAACGCCGCAGCGAGACTCCTGACGGACACCCGAAAAAGGGACCACATCACCCCGATCCTGGCCTCTCTCCACTGGCTCCCAGTGCGGTTCTTAATCAATTTCAAGCTCCTCCTTTATGTCTACAAAGCAGGCACTGTCGGGGATACTGCCAGTAACTCACTCACTCACCGTTGCCGCAGCTCTCTGGGCGCGAAGCCACGCATTGTAGCTGGGGATAGAAGCAGCTCGGGGAGCGGCCACCGGGTCCCGACAGCAGAACTGGCCGCCACCTCAGCGCCTTCTGCCGGCCCGCTCACCTTTGGCAGTGCTCTCCGTCAGAACACCTGTCACCTGCCGTTCGCTGACTTCGCTCATGTCAGCGGCTTCCTGCAAATCCTTAAATTCCCACAGCCGAGTAACCTCAATCGCGCTGTCAGAATTTAAGGACATGAGTGAGGCCAACGAGCGGCAGGAGAGAGGTTTTTAGACGGATAGCTGTCAGAGGTGAGCGGGGACCGGCAGAAGGAGCTAAGGTGGCGGCTGGTTCCGCTGTCCGGCCCGGCAGCCCCTCAGCCACCCGAGCTACTTCTCTCCCACCCCCCCCCCCCCCTCCACGGCCTCAATGCGGTGGCATTCCACGCCTCCGTGCAAGGAGCGTCGCAAGTGGCATTATCCCAATCCCCTCATTCACAACATTCGTGCCCTCCCCGCAACTTTACCCCGGGCCAGACTCGCCAAACACTTGGAAAGCAGCTCTCCCCCCACCCCCACATCCCGGGAAATACGGTATTTAAAAACATCACCAAGAAATGTACTTACCACATTATTGGTACACAAACTCCATTCTTCTCTCTTTGTTACCTAACATACACTTAAAATATTGACAAACCATATTTGAAAACCCCGCCAAGAAACTAGCGCTGCGCATGCGCAGTGGACTGATGCACATGCGCAGTGCTGCAAAGGCAGAATTTCTGCTGCTTTCAGCCACGCTTAAAAATGACGGCTTCAGGCAGCGCTGACGGCACGTGGGCTGCACAGACCTTCCCGTGTTACAAGCGCTGCGGATGAAAGGCACGGAGAATTATGCCTACCTAAGGGATCGGTCTCTAACATAGGCATCATTCTCCCATGCCTTTACTATTTAAATTTAGTAATGACCATGTTATAATTTTAGTCAGGGTAGGCAGTGCCCACCTTGCCTACCCTGACAGCACGTGCCTGCTACAAAGCCCCTAACGGGCTTGCCCCCACCTACATCAAAAGTCTGCTCACCCTCCACACCACCTCCAGGTCCCGCAGATCGGCCGACTTGGGGTTACTGAACATCCCGTGGTCTAGGCATAAGCTCAGGGGCGACCGACCGCGCCTTTGCGGTTGCAGCTCCTAGACTGTGGAACAGCATCCCTATTCCCATCAGTACTACCCCCTCCATCGACTCCTTTAAGTCGAGACTTAAAACTCATCTCTACTCACAAGCCTTTCTTGAGGTCCTCTGAGGGAGCGCTGTGTGTATGTATCTATGTATATATTGTTAGATCTATGTACCACTGTATGTCGCACGTTAGTACCTGCACTGATGTAAAGCATTTTGGTCAACGAGAGTAGTTTTTAAATGTGCTATAGAAATAAAATTGCCTTGACTTCCTGGAGTTTGGGGCGATTGTAAATTGATGGGCTCGGCCTCTCATTTCCTACTTTAGCGTGCCATATATTTCATCGGGGACTCACCAGTTATCCACTTTCAAAGATACTAGGAACCTTAATTCATCGTAATTTACAAAGCTCATTATGTTCGCTACTTCACACACAGTTCATCCTTAATTACAACATTAACAGTGTCCTTTCCATTATAATAACATCTGAAGAGCATTCGGTTAGAACCCTGTTTATATGCTTCTCGTTAAATATTTGCCCTCATTTAATCTTTACTATTGACCTACTTTATTTGAGTTAAACCCCTGTCCCACGGTACGAGTTCATTCCACGAGTTCTCCCGAGTTTGCGCTGATTCGAACTCGGAGATTTACGGAGGTAACGGCCGCTCGTCCGTACTCGGGGCTCTCGTGGACATTTTTCAACATGTTGAAAAATCTTCATGAGTCTTCCCGAGCTTACCTGCCGTTAGCGAGTCTTCCCGAGTACCTGCCATTAGCATTACGAGCCGCTAAGAGACGTCCCCGAGCTCCGACGTACCCGCTATGTTCATTCTCCGTGCTTACCACGAGTTTGATTTTTTTTAAACTCGGGAGAGCTCTTGAATGCACTCGTACAGTGGGACAGGGCTACTAGGATGCAAACAGGCCCTCAGGCCACACCGACCATCAATCAGCTCTAGACAAAAATGCTGGAGAAACTCAGCGGGTGAGGCAGCATCTATGGAGCGAAGGAATAGATGACGTTTGGGTCGATCTACTCCTTCGCTCCATAGATGCTGCCTCACCTGCTGAGTTTCTCCAGAATTTTTGTCTACCTTCAATTTTTCCAGCATCTGCAGTTCTTTCTTAAACATCAATCACCTGTGACGCTTCGGGTCAAGACACATGTTCAGACACAAAACATCACCCATTCCTTCTCTCCAGAGACGCTGCCTTTCCCACTGAGTTACTCCAGCTTTTTGTGTCGATCTTTGGTTTAAACCAGCATCTGCAGTTCCTTCATATCTTTTGGAGTTGGAGGAAACGAATGTCATGAAAGTTATTCTATAGATGCAAATTCCTCTTTTTCTGCCCAGTGCTCTTGGTAATAATTCAAATTTATTAAGCTGGAGAAGAAGAATAACTTAATTTTCCACACATTCTGACGGGAATATTTTCAGATATTGAATGTCGCTATTAATATTTATAGATGAATCTTTAAAGATGTTTACACATTTGATTTTTCAGATGCATTGGACTGCAGAGCTTCAAATCAAGCCGTGCGATAATTGATTCTGAAGGTTATATGTTTGCCATAGTTATGAATGGTGTCGGCAGATGCAACAAGTAAGGCTTTTTCCCAATATCCATTATCTGAGACAAGGCACAAAGTGCTGGGGTAACTCAGCAGGTCCGGCAGCATCTCTGGAGTCTGAAGAATGGTCTCGACCAGAAACGTCACCCATTCCTTCTTTCCAGAGATGCTGCCTGTCCCGCTGAGTAATGACCCTGTCCCACGGTACGAGTTCATTCAAGAGCTCTCGCGAGTTTTAAAAAAATTAAACTCGTGGTAAGCACGGAGAATGAACGGAGCTCGGGGACGTCTCTTAGCGGATCGTAACGCTAACGGCAGGTACTCGGGAAGACTCGCTAACGGCAGGTAAGCACGGAAAGACTCGTGAAGATTTTTCAACGTGATGAAAAATGCCCACGGGAGCCCCGAGTACCGACGAGCGGCCGTTACCATAAATCTCCGAGTTCGGATCAGGGCAAACTCGGGAGAGAAAGCTCTTGGATTGAACTTGTACAGTGGGACAGGGGTTTTATAAGGAATAGGTGACGTTTCGGGTGCAGACCCTTCTTCTGGTGGTCTGGTCCAACAATAGTTTTGTCATCGCAGTTGCACACCCTACAAACTGGCTGGCTTTGGTACAAACCAGCGCCTGTAGTTCCTTTTTATTATATCAAAGAAAGAAACATCTTCTACACAATGACGGAGTCTGTCAGTGTATTATTATGTGCAATCTTTACATAGAACATTAAACCATCAAGCTGTGTGAGATTGAGTTAGACATAAAGCACCACACTTGCTAAATCATAATACCCTTACAATATATCAATTAAGCTCATGAATACAGGTTATTAGTGAAGGGTCTCGACCTGAAACGTCTCCTATTCCTTTGTCCACAGATGCTGCTGCCTGTCCCGCTGAGTTACTCCAGCTTTTTGTGTTTATCTTCGGTTTAAACCAGAATCTGCAGTTCCTTCTTAATCACTTTGCATTAGGACGGCAACATTGATTGCAAAATGCTTTCCATAGGGAACCAATTAAAAGTAACTTTGAAAATCTTTAGGCAGAGGAAAGTTGCCCGATTTAAACAGTAAAGGGGAAAAAAAGTCTGAAGAAGGGTCTCGACCCGAAACGTCACCCATTCCTTCTCTCCAGAGATGCTGCCCGTCCCGCTGAGTTACTCCAGCATTTTGTGTCTGTCTATTAGTGAAGCTGTTAGTCGGTGCAGGTCACCAGAAGAGTCTTTCTTTAGTTCATGTGACACTGAGAATAACAATGTCAGGCTCCATGTGTTTGAGTATACAAAGGGATTGAGGTTGCAATCTGCAGTGTTAATAATGACGTGCTTTGACTTTGAAAGGGAATTTCATGTGAAAATGACAAGCAAATCAAGGCCAAGTGCTTGCATGGAGCTAATGATTCGCTTGGCAACTGTTAACATGCAGCTAAAGGGCCTGTCCCACTTGCGTGTCATTTACACGACATCATTTACGCATCACGACGTACGGCACGCGCGTTGTCACGCCCACGTAATGCGCGCATTACACCGGCATGGTGTGTATTACGTGGACGTGATGCGTGGTGACCGAGGCAGTGGCGCCCGGTCGTGCGGTGGGACTGGCCCTTTAATCACCCTCGCGCACCCAGAGAACGGTCCTGAACTACTATCCACCTCACCGACGACTCTCGGACTCTCCTTGATCAGACTTTACTGGCTTCACCATGCACTAAACATTATTCCCCTGTTCATGTATCTATACACTGTAAACGGCTCGATTGTAATCACGTATTGTCATTCCGCTGACTGGTTAGCGCGCAACAAAAGCTTTTCACTGTACCTCGGTACACGTGACTATAAACTCAACAGTAAACTGAAATGACGAGAATGTGGGGACAATGAAAGCATGGGATTAATATAAACTGGACAGTTGATGGTAGGTGCGGACTTTATGGGCCGAATGGCCTTGTTTGCGCACACCATCTATTCTGTAAAAGCTAAGACTATATAATAAACTTGAAAAGCGCTGCGGTTCCAATGTCCGTGAAGAGAGACCAAAGCTGATTTTATTTTAGTTGAATTCAAGGATGATATATGGTGTTGCAATTTTTCCAAATTAGCTATTAATATTTTTGCAATTTCATCACTCTTAGCAAATCTAATGCTTCAGCAATTGCAACCTCTATATTTTTGTAAAATGCAGTTTATGTTTTGCAGTTGGTTCCAAGTAACTATAGTTTTTTCCTGTGAGACGTCGGTCCGTAATACCTCATACAGCGGTGCAAATAGACTGTGTTTAAGTTTGATTCATCCCTGCAAGTTGGTACCAGAGATTTAATGTGATCCATGATTTGTTTGGCGATGTTGCATTAGAAATGAATACGTTATTCTTTCCACAGGCATCAGAAAATCCGTCATTGTCTCCACTGATGGGTTATGTTTTTGGAATTACAAAAGGGTGGAAGGACAGATCCATTATGTTGCTTATTGCAAAACAAAAATAACATCAGTGGAAGCTGAAATCTACTAAGAAAAATGGTCAGCTCGTTCTGAAACACGACGAGGATCTTAGCAGCAGCAAAAATGCAATAAAGCGGGGAAGGGATATTTAGTTTTTAAGAGAGAAGGAATGGGTGATCCTTCTTCAGTCTTGACCCCAAACGTCACCCATTCCTTCCCTCAAGAGATGCTGCCTGTCCCGCTGAGTTACTCCAGCATTACTCCAGCTATCTTCTGTTAAACCAGCATCTGCAGTTCCTTCCCACCCAGCATTACTGTTCATCGCTGTTTTAATATTGTAGACCTCAGGAAATAAATAAATGCTTGCATTGCACCGCATATTCACGTATAGATGTACTTACTAGGTGAGCAAGAAAGCTCGCATAGCCATTAACACCAGCAGAGATTGCCGGGCCGAATGTCCACGTTTAAAGTTGTACCTCCTCTGCAAATGCTCGGACAGGTACAAGAGGATTAATCCATGTCATACGTCATTAAAGAAACAAATGAACGGCCCTGAGACAGAATATTAAATATCTGTACACGCTGTCACCTCATAATCTAATCTCAAATCTATTAATTGTTCAAATTCAATACATGAGCTATTTGACAATTTCCAAGCTGTGCTAGTTTGGCGCTGTACTGTGTGGAGATGAACAGGCAGACAGACCATAGACCATAGAACATGGAACACAGAACGTGGAACAGTACAGCACAGGAACAGGCCCTTCGGCCCACAATGTTTGTGCCGATCGCGATGCAAAATGGGATTATGGAGTCAGTCGAATGCCAAAGAGGTTTTATTTTTGAAGATGGGCACAAAATGCTGGAGTAACTCAGCGGGACAGGCAGCATCTCTGGAGAGAAGGAATGGGTGACGTTTCGGGTCGAGACCCTTCTTCAGACTGAGAGTCAGGGGAGAGGTAAAGAAGGGTTAAGGTGTGAAAATGAGACATCAAAGGGGACGAGGGTCAAGGAAAATGTAGCGTAGATCATTGTTAGCTGAGGGGAAGGTGACAACGAGGTGTACAGAGATAATATTTAATCAGGGGGACAGTCAGACTGGTCGGAGAATTAGGATAGGGGAGGGGATGGAGAGAGAGGGATAGCAAGGGTTACTTGAAGTTAGAGGCCAATGTTCGTTCCGCTGGGGTGTAAGCTCAAGTTCAAGTTCAAGTGAGTTTATTGTCATGTGTCCCTGATAGGACAATGAAATTCTTGCTTTGCTTCAGCACAACAGAACATAGTAGGCATTGACTACAAAACATATCAGTGTGTCCATATACCATTATATAAATACATACACACATGAATAAATAAACTGATAAAGTGCAAATAACAGACAATGGATTATTAATGTTCAGAGTTTTGTCCGAGCCAGGTTTAATAGCCTGATGGCTGTGGGGAAGTAGCTATTCCTGAACCTGGACGTTGCAGTCTTCAGGCTCCTGTACCTTCTACCTGAAGGCAGCAGGGAGATGAGTGTGTGGCCAGGATGGTGTGGGTCCTTGATGATGCTGCCAGACTTTTTGAGGCAGCGACTGCGATAGATCCCCTCGATGGCAGGAAGGTCAGAGCCGATGATGGACTGGGCAGTGTTTACTACTGTTTGTAGTCTTTTCCTCTCCAGGGCGCTCAAGTTTCCGAACCATGCCACGATGCAACCGGTCAGCAAGCTCTCTACTGTGTACCTGTAGAAGTTAGAGAGAGTCCTCCTTGACAAACCGACTCTCCGTAATCTTCTCAGGAAGTAGAGGCGCTGATGTGCTTTCTTGATAATGGCATCAGTGTTCTCGGACCAGGAAAGATCTTCAGAGATGCGCACGCCCAGGAATTTGAAGCTCTTGACCCTTTCAACCATCGACCCGTTGATATAAACGGGACTGTGGGTCCCCATCCTACTCCTTCCGAAGTCCACAATCTGTTCCTTGGTTTTGCTGGTGTTGAGGGCCAGGTTGTTGTGCTGGCACCATGCAGCATTTAGGTGAGTGCAGCGTGGGTTTACTGGTGAGAAAGTTTACATGAGTGGTTTAAGACGAGGCGTAATCTCTTTTTAAAATAGTGCGGTGCAGGGTTTGTGGAAGCCTGACGATATTTTCTATTTCTGCCAGAGTTGTTCTCATTGACTCATCAGTGTGATCTACTTCTCACCCACACGTCCACAGCAAGCCGGCCAAACTATACCCCAAACGCCAACTCGCCCACACCAATTACTCATTCGATTAGTAGATGGTCATCGATGTTCAGGCAGCTTCCCACCCAATCTCCAGATCGTGTCTGCTCACAGGCTCACAGTTTAATAGAAGCATAGAAACATAGAAAATAGGTGCAGGAGGAGGCCATTCGGCCCTTCGAGCCAGCACAGACATTCACTGTGATCATGGCTGATCATCCACAATCAATAACCCGTGCCTGCCTTCTCCCCGTATCCCTTGATTCCACTAGCCCCTAGTGCTCTATCTAACTCTCTTTTCAACTCACCCAGTAAATTGGCCTCCACAAATTGTGAATCCCACAAATTCAAAACTTTCTGGGTGAAAAAGTTTTTTCTCATCTCAGTTTTAAATGGCCACCCCTTTATTCTTAGACTGGGGCCCCTGGTTCTGGACTCCCCCAACATTGGGAACATTTTTCCTGCATTTAGCTTGTCCAGTACTTTTATAATTATATACGTTTCTGTAAGAACCCCTCTCATCCTTCTAAATTCCAGTGAATACAAGCCCAGTCTTTCCGATCTTTCCTCATATGACAGTCCCGCCATCCCAGGGATTAACCTCGATAAGTTTAGAGGTACAGTGTGGAAACAGGCCCTTCGGCCCACCGAGTCCGTGCCGATCAGCGATCCCGCACATTAACACTATCCCACACACACTAGGGACAATTTACATTTATACCAAGTCAATTAACCTACAAACCCGTGCATCGTTAGAGTGTGGGAGGAAACCGAATGTCTCGGTGAAAACCCACGCAGGTCACGGGGAGAACGTACAAACTCTGCACAGACAGAACCTGTAGTCGGGATGGAACCCGGGTCTCTGGCGCTGTGAGGCAGCAACTCTACCGCTGCACCACCATGCCGCCCACAGATAGTACCATCAGCCACTATCCAGCCAGCTAGAAGCTCGTAAACAGCATTTCCAACAAGATGATTATTAAAAATGAGATCAGCAGAGGTATTTAAAAACAGCTTTGCTATCCCATCAACCATCTGTATTCTTAGTCATTCACCGCTTTAGAAATTAGCTCATCAATCTCACAATCTTCAATCTCCCAGTCATATTTTCCCTTCAAAGTGCGAGAAACTTAGAACAAAGTGTTGTGAATGAAGCTCAGTAAACTATGTTGTGTTGGAAGGAACTGCAGATGCCTGTTTACTCCAAAGCTAGACACAAAGCGCTGGAGTAACTCAACGGGACCGGCAGCATCTCTGGAGCGAAGGAATGGGTGACGTTTTGGGTCAAGTCTGTAGGGTCTCGACCCGATGCGTCACCCAATCCTTTTCCACCACTGTGGCCTGACCTGCTGAGTTTTTCCAGCATTTTATGTGTTCAGTTCGGAAGGAAGAGCCCTTCGCTTTTTCTAAAACATGTCATCCGATGGATTTAATTAAATACTGGAGAGGTAAGCAAGGACAAGGTGTGAAAACGAGACATTAAAGATTCAAGATTCAAGATTCAAGAGAGTTTACTGTCATGTGTCCCTGATAGGACAATGAAATTCTTGCTTTGCTTCAGCACAACAGAACATAGTAGGCATTGACTACAGAACAGATCAGTGTGTCCATATACCATTATATAAATATACACACACATGAATAAATAAACAGATAAAGTGTAAATAAATAGATAATGTTCAGAGTTTTGTCCGAGCCAGGTTTAATAGCCTGATGGCTGTGGGGAAGTAGCTATTCCTGAACCTGGTCGTTGCAGTCTTCAGGCTCCTGTACCTTCTACCTGAAGGTAGCGGGGAGATGAGTGTGTGGCCAGGATGGTGTGGGTCCTTGATGATGCTGCCAGCCTTTTTGAGGCAACGACTGTGATAAATCCCCTCGATGGTAGGGAGGGGACGAAGCTCAAGGATTATGTAGAATAGATTTATTGTTAGCTAGGGGAAGGTGACAACGAAGGTAAAACCTAATTAGGCTGCTCGGAGAACTAGGATGGGGAAGGGTCTGAAGGATCTCAACCCAAAACGTCACCCATTCCTTCTCTCCGTAGATGCTGCCTGTCCCACCGGGTCATTGTGGCATTTTGTGCATATCCTCAGGATTATAGATGGAGGAACAGATCCAACATTGGTTGAAATGTTTAAGAAAGAACTGCAGATGAAGAAGGGTCTCGACCCGAAACGTCACCTATTTCTTCCTACCAAATAGATGCTGCCTCACCCGCTGAGTTTCTCCAGCATTTCTGTCTACCTTCAATGCTGGTCCCAGCTCATCTTCAATCAAAAACCCATCACATATTTCGGGATTCCAAATTGCCTCCATTTTTAATGTCCCGTGAATTATGTGCATCAATTAATATAACAATGAAAAATTACAGGGCTGCCAATGATTAATGAATGTAGGCAACGCCTGAAGAATTCAGCAATGCTGAGCTCGGTAAACAGTCTACAAATGGTTCTCCGTTGCAGTCTCACAGAATTTACAGCACGGGTAACAGGTCATCTATTCTAACTTTAATCACCATGTATTTCTGCCCATGTTCCGCTTAATGCTATCTAAGCTATTTTTCCCTTAATTTGCCAATAACTGTGCAAATTCCTGGGAATATTTATAGGTCGGGAAACATCTGTGATTCTCTTCAAAAACTCACCATCTCATTGCAGCTGCAGTCTCAATATTTATATCGATCCTGACTACGGGTGCTGTCTGTACGGAGTTTGCACGTTCTCACCGCAACCTGCGTGGGTTTTCTCCGGGCGCTCCGGTTTCCTCCCACACTCCAAAGACGTGCAGGTTTGTAGGTTAATTGGCTTTGGTAAAATTGTACATAATCCCCTAGTGTGCAGGATAGTGTTAGTGTACGGGGCGATCACTGGTCGGCGCGGAGGGTGTAGGATCCAAGGTACTTTTATATATTCAAACACCTGTGGATGTTCCAGAAAATTCTGATCACAAAACCCCAGATGCTAAAAACAGAATTCCTTTACCACAGTACACGTTGACAAAACAAATATGCCTTTAACTCTGCCTTAAAGGACAGGATATCTTAATCCTTTCCCTAAGGACAAGCTAGATGCTGGAAGATTGTTCCCGATGTTGGGGGAGTCCAGAACAAGGGGTCACAGTCTAAGGATAAGGGGGAATTCCTTTAGGACCGAGATGAGGAAAACATTCTTTACACAGAGAGTGGTGGGTCTCTGGAATTCTCTGCCACAGAAGGTAGTTGAGGCCAGTTCATTGGCTATATTTAAGAGGGAGTTACATGTGGCCCTTGTGGCTAAGGGGATCAGAGGGTATGGAGAGAAGGCAGGTACGGGATACTGAGTTGGATGATCAGCCATGATCACATTGAATGGTGGTGCAGGCTCGAAGGGCCGAATGGCCTACTCCTGCACCTATTTTTCTATGTTTCTATGTTTCTAATTCCCTGGGAGAGTCAGTGTGGGCCAATTGCATTAGCCATTCTTTAGACTACTTCAGAGATAGAGCATGGAAACAGGCCCTTCGGCCCATTGAGTCTGCACCAACCAGCGATCCCCGCATACACTATCACGATCCTACACACACTAGGGACAATTTACACTTATACCGAGCAAATTAACCTACAAACCTGTACGTCTTTGGAGAGTGGGAGGAAGCCAACGATCTCGGAGAAATCCCACGCAGATCACGGGGAGAACGTACTAACTCCGTACAGACAGCACCCGTAGTCAGGATGGAACCCGGGTCTCCGGCGCTGTGAGGCAGCAACTCTACCGCTGCGCCACTGAATCATCCTATCACCAATGAGAGAACAGTCCTAACCTAACACCAACCTCATTGAAGACCCTCGGACTATCTTTAATCGGACTTTATTGGGCTTCATCTTGCACTAAACGTCATTCATGCCCACCATGTTCTGTTGTGCTGAAGCAAAGCAAGAATGTCATTGTCCTATCTGGGACACACGACAATAAACTCTCTTGAATCTTGAATCTTGAATTCCCTTTACCCTGCATCTGTACACTGCGGACGGCTTGATTGTAATCATAGAAACTTAGAAACATAGAAGATAGGTGCAGGAGTAGGCCGTTCGGCCCTTCGAGCCTGCACCGCCATTCAATATGATCATGGCTGATCATCCAACTCAGTATCCCGTACCTGCCTTCTCTCCATACCCCCTGATCCCTTTAGCCACAAGGGCCACATCTAACTCCCTCTTAAATATAGCCAATGAACTGGCCTCAACTACCCTCTGTGGCAGAGAATTCCAGAGATTCACCACTCTCTGTGTGAAAAATGATTTTCTCATCTTGGTCCTAAAAGACTTCCCTCTTATCCTTAAACTGTGACCCCTTGTTCTGGACTTCCCCAACATCGGAACAATCTTCCTGCATCTAGCCTGTCCAACCCCTTAAGAATTTTGTACTTTTCTATAAGATCCCCCCTCAATCTTCTAAATTCCAGCGAGTACAAGTCCAGTCTATCCAGTCTTTCATCATATGAAAGTCCTGCCATCCCAGGAATCAGTCTGGTGAACCTTCTCTGTACTCCCTCTATGGCAAGAATGTCTTTCCTCAGATTAGGAGACCAAAACTGTACGCAATACTCCAGGTGTGGCCTCACCAAGGCTCTGTACAACTGCAGTAGAACATCCCTGCTCTTGTACTCAAATCCTTTTGCTATGAAACCGTGTACAGTCCTTCCGCTGACTGAAGAGCACGCAACAAGAACGCTTTTGACTGTACCTCGGTACACGTGACAATAAAGAACAAACTAACAAAAAACTCCAAACCAATTTGCGTCCCTACTTGCAAATGGAATGAGGACAGGAACATGTTCCCATTAAATCACGATTTAAAGGGTTGGCAGTCAGAGGCATGGGCACACATGAGCTGTGGTTATTTTATTGAGTTCTACACTATAGACTGAAATTAACTTTCAATATATACCTTGGCAGAACTACCTTGGTGAGATGTTGAACGGTTACTCCAAAGACTGATTGTTGTAATTTGCATTGGACTATATGAGTATGTTACCCTGATGAAGTGGAAAAGTACTTTCATATCTTCATCAATCTGGTTTTTTTTTTGTGTGCCGTAGTGCTTTATCAATTTTTCACACATTAAGGGCGAGTTATTCCCCAGTTTTATAGCAATATTTCAACAACAACTTACAATTATACACTCACAGAGGAAAATTGTTCCTTCTGTACCAGACATGTTCCAGGGGCAGAATTAGGCCATTCGGCCCATTGAGTCTACTCTGCCATTCAATCATGGCTGATCTATCTCTCCTTCCTAACCCCATTCTCCTGCCTTCTCCCCATAACCCCTGACACCCGCACTAATCAAGAATCTGTCAATGACACAGTCATACAAACGGCACAGTGGTGCAGCGGTAGAGTTGCTGCCTCACAGCGCCAGAGACCCGGGTTCAATCCTGAACAGGTCATCTATTCTAACTTTAATCACCATGTATTTCTGCCAATGCTCCCCTTAAAGTGATCTGAGCTATTTTTTCCTTAATTTGCCAATAAATGGGCAAATTCCTGGAAATATTTATAGGTCAGGAAACATCTGTGTAAATGCCAAGGTTTCTCTTCAAAAACTCACCATCTCATTGCAGTTGCAGTCTCAATATTTATATTGCACGGGTTCGATCCCGACTACGGGTGCTGTCTGTACGGAGTTTGTACGTTCTCCCCGTGACCTGCGTGGGTTTTCTACAAATCTTCAGTTTACAGGGGCTGTCCCACTTCGGCGACCTAATCCGCGAGTTCTGGCGAGTTTGCCCTCGACTCATACTCGCAGCGCGGTCGACACGAGGTCGTAGGAGGTCTTCATAACTCTCCTTCATGCTCGAGAGTGGTCTCCGCGTACCCGAGGCCTCAGCTAGGTCGCCACGTCTTTTTCAATATATTAAAAAATGCCCGCGAGTAAAAAAAGGTCGCCATGGAAAAAATGGATACATTTTTACTCGTAGTTTTAGTCGAAGTAGGTCATAGTAGGTCGGCATGTTAGTCGTAGGTAATCGAGTGTAGTCGAGGGTAGTCGTAGATAGTCTTCATCATAGTCGAAGGGAGGTCGAAGGAGGTCGAAGGAGGTCGTCTGCACTCTCCACTATTTTCCAATTTTCCCGAAGTTAGTCGTAGCTGGTCTTCAACATAGTCGAAGGAGGTCTTCAACATGTCACTTTTTCAAACTCTTCTAAACTCGCCAATTAGGTCGCCCAAGTGGGACAGCCCCTTACGAGGAAGCAAGAGATGTTCTCAGAACTTATTTAATTCCCAGCAATGAAAAAAAATGGCCAGAAATCCTAACCCAGAAACAAATTTGAGAAACAGAGGATGGACTCAAAATGCTGGAGTAACTGAACGGGACAGGCAGCATCTCTGGAGAGAAGGAACGGGCGACTTCTTCAGAAACAGTGGGACTGCGCAGAGCTTTTCAATCAGGTTCTCAGCTGAGCAAAGATGCTGATGAACCTGTTAATACAAAACACAATCATGCCCTTTTGGAACCCTGAGGAAATGTGCAGATGCGCACACGAGTAACGAGATGGTTCCGATATATTTATTCCTGACCCTGAAGGTGATTATACAGCTGACGGGAGGTTGGAGTGGGACCCATTCACAATGCTGTACAACAGACACAACATGCTGGAGTAACTCAGCGGGACAGGCAGCATCTCTGGGGAGAAGGAATGGGTGACGTTTTAGAAGATCCTTCTTCAGACTAGTCAGGGATGCGGGAAACAGGAGATATAGACAGTGATGTGGAGAGATATAGAACAATTTAATGAAAGATATGCAAAAAAGTATCGCTGATAAAGGAAACAGGCCGTTGTTAGCTGTTTGTTGGGTGAGAACGAGAAGCTGGTGCGACTTGGGTGGGGGAGGGATGGAGAGAGAGGGAATGCCGGGGTTACCTGAAGTTAGAGAAGTCAATGTTCATACCACTGGGCTGTAAGCTGCCCAAGCGAAATATGAGATGCTGTTCCCCCAATTGACGTTTAGCCTCACCCTGACAATGGAGGAGAACTAGGACAGGAAGGTCAGTGTGGGAATGGGAAGGAGAATTAAAGTGTTTAGCAGCCAGGGGATCAGGTAGGTTCAGGCGGGATGAGTGGAGGTGTATTCACAATGCTGTTTGACTCACACTTCTCCCATTCAAACATTCAAACATTCACCACCAAACAAGTTCACATCTAACAACTCATTGTCTTGCACCAGGCAAAGTACTTCTCGAACCCTTGGACTATCCTTGATCGGAAGGAGGGTCTCGGCCCTAAACGTCACCCGTTCCTTCTCTCCACAGATGCTGCCTGTCCCGCTGAGTTACTCCAGCATTTTATAACCATATAACCATATACCAATCACAGCACGGAAACAGGCCCTCTCCGCCCTTCCAGTCCATGCCGACCATTTATTTTCCCCTAGTCCCATCTACCTGCACTCAGACCATACCCCTCCATTCCCTTCCCGTCCATATACCTATCCACTTTACTTTTAAATGTTAAAATCGATCCTGCCTCCACCACTTCTGCTGGAAGATCATTCCACACAGCCACCACTCTCTGAGTAAAGAAGATCTCCCTCATGTTTTGTGTCTATCTTTGGTTTAATCCAGCATCTGCAGTTCGATTCCATTGATTGGACTTTGCCGGCTTTACCTTGCACTAAACGTTATTCCCCTATCATGTATCTGTACACTGTAAGTGGATCGATTGTAATCATGTGTTGTCTTTCTGCTGACTGGTTAGCACGCAATTAAAGCTTTTCCCTGCACCTCGGTACACGTAACAATAAACTAAACTCAAAGAATTAGATGTGTAGAGTGCAATCAAAAAGTACTTGGCTCAATAAAAGTGAAGATAGACACAAAACGTTGGAGTAACTCAGCGGGACAGGCAGCATCTCTGGAGAGAAGGAATGGGTGACGTTTCAGGTCGAGACCCTTCTTCAGACTGAGAGTCAGGGGAGAGGGACTCTGGAGATATGGAATGTTAGGGTGTGAAAACTATAGATCAAAGCAGATGGTGATATGGAAATAATGGTGCATTTGTGGCATATTTAAATGCATGCCAGTCCATGGAACTGATGCACTACAATGCTGAGAATATGCTCTACGCTGTGTATACTCTAAACTGCACTTTGCTGTATCTCTTTTACTTGATTTTGTCAATCCAACCCCTTCAGGCAAATTCGTCTCCTTGAGAGGTAGATAAGATGGAAGTGTTTTTTTCCCAAAATAACCAACTTTGTGCAGTTTCTCATCATGACAGATCCTACCAGGGTTCACAAGGGCTCTAAGGCTTGCAGCTTCAGCCTTTCATTCCACTGGATGGTATATGATGTACAATTGGCAAGAGATCTGGAGGGCAAGCAGCTCTCCATTGAGTTGCTGGGTCATGTTAAAATGGTGATCCCATTCAGTCTAAATTAGGACTCAGAAAGACTTCATGTGTTAGTCTTGAGCTGATCTTTGCATTAGGAGCAGGTTTGAAGGATGGGTCCAGCATACAGCATATAATCCTCCAACATTTTTGCCACCTCCAACGGGATCCCACCACTGGCCACATCTTCCCATCTCCACCCCTATCTGCTTTCTGCAGAGACCGTTCCCTCCGCAACTCCCTGGTCTACTCGTCCCTTCCCACCCAAACCACCCCCTCCCCGGATACTTTCCCCTGCAACCGCAGGAGATGCACCACCTGTCCCTTTACCTCCCCCCTCGACTCCATCCAAGACCCTAAACAGTCTTTCCAGGTGAGGCAGAGGTTCACTTGCACCTCCTCCAACCTCATCTACTGTATCCGCTGTTCCAGGTGTCAACTTCTCTACATCGGCGAGACCAAGTACAGGCTCGGCGATCGTTTCACTGAACACCTCCGCTCGGTCTGTCTTAACCTACCTGATCTCCCAGTGGCTCAGCTCTTCAACTCCCCCTCCCATTCCCAATCTGACCTTTCTGTCCTGGGCCTCCATCCATTGCCAGAGTGAGGCTCAGCGTAAATTAGAGGAACAGCACCCAATATTTCGTTTGGGTAGTTTACAGTATGAACATTGACCTCTCTAATTTCAGATAGTCCTTGCTTTCCCTCTCTCTCCATCCCCTCCCCCTTCCCAGTTTTCCCACCAGTCATACTGCCTCTGCCTAAATTCTATCCTTGTCCCACCCGTCTTCCCGGACATCAGTCTGAAGAAGGGTCTCGACCCGAAACATCACCCATTCCTTCTCTCCAGAGATGCTGCCTGACCCGCTGAGTTACCCCAGCACCTTAAAATAAAACACCACAAAATGCTGGAGTAACTCAGCGGGACAGGCAGCATCTCTGGAGAGAAGGAATGGGTGGTTTTGGGTCGAGACCCAGCATTTTATGTCTACCTTCGATTTAAACCAACATCTGCGGCTCTTCCTTACACATGGTTTGAAGGATAACCTCAATAAATTGGTGGTATAAATTAACATAAAATAGTTATAATTGTGCCAATGAAGTCAGGTTTATTGAGCTATTCAGATTACAAACCGTTCAGCGAGGTATTCCTCTGGGTCAGATTGCTGCAATGTTAATGAGGTAAATTGACAGAGCAGAGGTTAGTCTATAATTAAGCAGAATCCAATCTTAAGCAAGACTGAGTAAGGTGCTAGCTTATAATGGGTGGTGCCAATATCCTTGATCGAGAAGCCTCAACAAATAACTTAATTAACGGTGGGCCAGATAATTTTGAGATCATTACCAAATCGCTCAAGTGAAGCCTAGTTATTACATCTTTCCAAACTATAGATCGTAAGAATATTTTTAAAACGACACTAAACGCTGGAGTAACTCGGCGGGACAGGCAGCATCTCTGGAGAGAAGGAATGGGTGACGTTTCGGGCCAAGACCCTTCTTCAGACTGATCCTGAACTCTCGTCGAAGGGAGGAGGAGAACTTCCTCCTTAGATAGATAGAAGTCTGAAGAAGGGTTTCGGCCCGAAACGTTGCCTATTTCCTTCGCTCCATAGATGCTGCTGCACCCGCTGAGTTTCTCCAGCACTTTTGTCTATCTTAGTTAGATAGAGTTAGATAGAGCTCTAGGAGCTAGCGGAATCAAGGGATATATGGTGAGAAGGCAGGCACGTTTTTTTCTGATTGTGGATGATCAGCCATGAGCACATTGAATGGCAGTGCTGGCTCGAAGGGCTTCCTCCTGCACCTATTGTCTATGTTTCCATGTTCCTCTGTTGCTTCAAAGTAGACATACCTTGAGGAGATTTCACAGTGGAGCAGACAAAATGTGTAGGAAAGCCCTGCAGATGCTGGTTTAAATCAAAGGTAGACACAAAATGCTGGAGTAACTCAGCAGGACAGGCAGAGAGAAGGAATGGGGTGACGTTTTGGGTCTGAAGAAGAGTCTCAACGTGAAAAGTCACCCATTCCTTCTCTCCAGAGGTGCTGCCTCACCCGCTGAGTTGCTCCAGCATCTTGTGTCTATTTCTCTCTCTTCACTCTCTTCACTCTCTGGTACTGATCTTACACGCACTGTTCATGTTTTTCCAACATAACCTCCATTCAAATCTCAGCCACGGTGAAAGACCATCTGAATTGGATGCAAGGTACGACCCTTTCAAAAAATTCTGATGGGCGGCACGGTGGCGCAGCGGTAGAGTTGCTGCCTCAGAGCTCCAGAGGCCCGGGTTCGATCCCGACTACAGGTGCTGTCTGTACGGAGTTTGTACGTTCTCCCCGGGACCTGCGTGCGTTTTCTCCGGGATCTCCGGTTTCCTCCCACAATCCAAAGACGTGCAGGTTTATAGGTTAATTGGCTTGGTAAATGTAAAAATTGTCCCCAGTGTGTGTAGGGTAGTGTTAGTGTGCGGGGATCGCTGGTCGGCGCGGACTCGGTGGGCCGAAGGGCCTGTTTCCGCGCTGCATCTCTAAACTAAACTAAACAGAGGTTTCCTGGGGTACAGGATTAATCTGCAGCGGCCGACACTCTCCGAGGGCAATCACAGTGACACAGCGTTGCGTGGGGTGGTGGGCAGAGTGCTAGTGAAGCATTTCCCACTAACTATGTCCACTGCTCTTCACACCTTTGGATAATGAGAGCGGAGGGTGAGACGGGTTACTTGTAGGAATTAAAGCACAGGGGACTAATTGAAGGGCAATTTGGGCTCACTCTGTTCAGTACGCTGAACGCATAGGCACAGTTTGATACTGTTAATGCTTAATTAGGTGTACAATTTTTTGCTGTTGTCAATGCAGGGACCACAGCCCTGACCAGTGAACACATCCTATTTCCAATTAGCGTTGAATATGGAATCCGCAGAATGATTGCTTCCAACATGATGTCTCTTTATAGTTATATCTCTCTTGCAATTTGTGTGTTATAACGTGTCATTTCATTCAAAATTGTGAATAAAGGGGCTGTCCCACTTGGACGACCTCATCCACGAGTTCAGAAGACCCTCGACAAGTTGAAAAAAACGTCAAGGTCGTGTTGGCTCGCAGAAGTAAAAGACTGTCTACGACTAAGTCTACGACTAAGTCTACGACCTCCTACCTCAGTCTTCCACACCTAAGACCAACTACGACTAGCGATGAGTGGAAAATGATCACATGATGAAACGATTTCATGTTTGCATTTTTTTTCTCGGGCCAGTTACCGACCTGCGACCGACGTACGAGTAAAAAGTATCAAGTTTTTCCATGCCGACCTTTTTTTTTACTCGTGGACATTTTTTATCGGGCTGGAAAAAACGCCGCGACCTACTTGAGGCCACGAGTGCGCGGGGACCACTCACGAGCAGGAGGAAGAGTTACGAAGACCTCCTACCACCTCTTACGACCTCGTGACGACTATGCTGCGAGTATGAGTCAAGGGCAAACTCGGCAGAGGTCATGAAATTGGGACGGGGACTTCAGTAAACTGCCCACAATTTGTCAACGGATTATCCATGTAAAATTATCACTTAAACACTTGTTCTTTTCACTGGGTCGAATCTTTCTCCAATCACCTCCTAGATAAAGATTCAGAAAATATACTTGGTCTCCTAATCTGAGGAAATACATTCTTGCCATAGAGGGAGTACAGAGAAGGTTCGCCAGACTGATTCCTGGGATGGCAGGGCTTCCATCGTGTCAGGGTTCTGAAGGAATGTGCAGACCAGCTCTCCAAGGTCTTCACGAAAATCTTCAACCTGTCCCTGTCCAAATCCATCATCCCACCGTGCCTGAAGTCTGCCATGATCATCCCACTACCAAAAAAGCCAGTTATCAGCGGCCTTAACGACTACCGACCGGTCGCTCTCACACCAGTCATCATGAAGTGTTTCGAGAGGCCGGTTCAGCAGCACATCAAAGCCAGCCTACCGTCCACCTTCGACCCACACCAGTTTGCCTACAGAGCAAATAGGTCCACTGAGGATGCCATCGCCACTGCTCTTCACACTGCACTGACACACCTCGAACACCAGGGGAGCTATGTGAGGATGCTCTATTGACTTTAGCTCGGCCATCAATACCATCATCCCCAGCAAACTGGTCACCAAACTCATGGATTTAGGACTTTCCCAACCCATCTGCCCTTGGATCAAGGACTTTCTGTCTAACCGCCCCCAGACCGTCAGACTGGGCCATCACCTCTCCACCCCCATCACACTCAGCACCGGCTCCCCACAGGGCTGTGTGTTGAGCCCCCTCCTCTACACACTCTACACCCACGATTGTGCCCCCGCCCACTCCACCAACACCATCGTCAAGTTCGCGGACAACACGACTGTGGTTGGACGTATCTCAGGAGGAGATGAGACAGCCTACAGGGAGGAAGTCCAAAGACTGGCAGCGTGGTGTTCAGACAACAACCTCATCCTAAACACCACAAAAACAAAGGAAATTATCATAGACTTCCGTAAGAATAATGCAGTCCTCTAACCCCTATTCATCAATGGGGACTGTGTGGAAAGGGTCTCAGACTTCAGATTCCTGGGCACACAAATCGTGGAGGATCTCTCCTGGACCACAAACACCACCACAGTAGTCAAGAAGGCCCAGCAGCGACTCTACTTTCTGAGGAAGGAAAAACAACCTGGAAGAGAAGCTGATGGTGTCCTTCTACCGCTGCTCTAGCGAGAGTGTGCTGGCGTACTGTATAACCACATGGTATGCCAGCTGCTCTGCAGCGGACAGGAGAGCCCTTCAAAGAGTCATCAACACCGCCCAAATAATCACTGGCTGCCCACTGCCCGCCCTGAAGGACATCTTCAGCTCTCGCTGCCTTGGCAGGGCAGCCAACATCCTGAAGGACCCTTCCCACCCTGGACACAACCTGTTCCACCTGCAGCCCTCTGGCAGATGGTACAGGTCTTTCAAAACTCGCACGGACAGACTCAGAGACAGCTTCTACCCCATAGCAATACGTGAGCTTAACAATGCAAAATAAGAAATGACACTCACATTCAAACTGAATTGTTGTTTTATATGTATATATTTTTACCCTTCCTTATATTTTTCAGATTGTTGTGAATCGCACCGTTGGATTGACTTTTAAATTTTGTTGCACCGTGTGCAATGACAACAAAGAGATTCATCTTCTTCTTCCTCATATGAAGAAAGACTGGATAGACTCGGCTTGTACTCGCTGGAATTTAGGAGATTGAGGGGGGATCTTATAGAGGCTTACAAAATTCTTAAGAGGTTGGACAGGCTAGACGCAGGAAGATTGTTCCCGATGTTGGGGAGGTCCAGAACAAGGGGTCACAGTTTAAGGATAAGAGGGAAATCTTTTAGGACCGAGATGAGAAGCTCATTTTTCACACAGAGAGTGGTGGGTCTGTGGAATTTCATTTCGGAGTCACGTGAGTGACTTCGTGAAGAGCCCGCCGGCGCGCATGCTCGACATATCGTCGTAACGCGTTGCTGCGACGGCTGGCGGTGGAGCGCGCTCCTCGCCAGCCCTTCATAAGGGGCCACGGAGGTGAGTATTCCACCTTTAGTTGGTGGTCCTTGTTGTCTGATTATGTCTTGCAGCAAGGACATGGATGGGAGTTCGAAGGGCCGGAGGACGTCAGGACGAGTTCGCCGGTCAACAGTTCCGGGGCCTTTACCATCGGCAGTACCTGCAGCGCAGGCCGGGACTCAGGCGGAGATGTGGGTAAGCCCTGTGTTCACTGGTCCAGATCCGCCAGCACACCACAGCTCGGAGGAGTTCGACGAGGAGGAGTGTGGTGTGCCGCCAGAGCAGGGGGACCCTGCCATGGCAGTCAGGTTGTCAGCGGGCTCGCTGGCGACCTCGAGCAGGGCGCGTGCCGTTGCACGGTCTGTTCCACTCAGCCCTCCGAGAAGGGGGAGGGGAGGAGCCCAGAAGCCTAACCCTGTTAGGGCTAAGGCATTGCCTGTCGCGGAGGAGCGGTCAGGTTCCAGGGCGAGACCCGGGGCGGCTGTGAGGTCCAGCCGGCACACCCCGACTCTCGACGCCGGGACGGGTCGGTTGAGTCGGGTCTCGTCGCGGTCGCCGAGCCCCCCATGGATGGGTGGGCGGCACCATGCGTCGGCAACGTCCACGATGTGGGCAGCCGGCAAGACTGCGCGGGCCCCAGGCAGCCATGCTTCGGCTGGGGCCGACACTTCGCCGCATGTGCCCTTAGTGGCAGCGGCTTCAGCTCTCGCTAAACGGAGGCGATTGAACACGCCCGCGCAGGAATCGCGCAGTTTCACCTCGGCGGCTGTTAGCGACAACTACCGGCACCGGCAGGGCCTCGACGAGGTGCGGGCCGATGACAGGAGCCCGGTTTTCTTTTCAGAGCCGGAGGACTCCGACCACCTGAGTGTTCAGGGTGAAGGGCGTATTGACCGTATGGAGCGGCTGCTGGAGCTCCTGCTTCAACGTCAACAACAGCAGGGCAGCAACAGGCACAGGGCGTCTTCACCAACATCTACTATCAGCCTGGAGCAGCACGAGGAGGAGGTTCTGGTGGATCCCGTACCACCTCCGGTGGAGGTGCCAGCGGAGGAACTTTTGGATGTGGCGACCAAATTCGCGGCCCCACATACGGCTGGTCTTCCTCTCAATTCAAAGCTGGCAGCCACAGTGGACTTTCTTAATAATCAGGTGCTGCAGGAAGAAGTCCTCATCCAGGCTATGAGCCGTCACAAGGCTCCATCAAACTGCAACTCCCTCAACGTGCCTGTGGTCAATACGCCAATATGGGGCAACATCAGTGCGGCTATCCGTCAACAAGAGCTACAATTGCAGCGGATCCTGAAACTCCTCACGGCCGGTATTACCGCCTTTGCGCGGTCGGTGGACGAGGACGAGCTGAATTTGGACCAGGAAGATGCTCTGGCCTTATTGTGCGCGACCCAGCACGAAATCAACGGGTTTCGCAAAAACAGCATCCGCCCAGCACTCAACCCGAAGTTTGCAGGATTGTGCAAACCACCGCCGCCGCCGCCGCCCCGTCAGCTCTTTGGTGAGGACCTCTCGAAGAGAGTCAAAGAGCTTGACGAACAAGCCAAAACGGTGGGGATCATGCGCTCTAAGAGTGCCCCCACACCGTCCGGCTCAAAAGCTCCATACATTCGCTCACGAGGGTCGGCCAGTGCCTCGACGAGGACTCACCCTCTAGCTCCACAACGACAACAACACCAGAACCAGCACCAAGGGTCTTTTTTAGGACAGGGTCGGCAGAGACCTTTTTGGAAATCGAAGACGCCGCGCCCTCAAGCCAACCCAGCACCTCCACGGCCACCCACACGTGTCAAGGACCGCCGGTAACCACGGAGGTGAGGGGGTCTGGTTCTCTCTTTTCTCTCTGTTTAACTTCCCATGTTGGTGGTCGTTTACGGTTGTTTTTGGATGCATGGGGTAATTTTACTGGTGATGAGTATGTGTTGCGGAATATTCAGGGGCATAAAATTGAGTTTATTAATGGCGACATTCCTCCATCCCAGCACATGCCTGGTCGTACGTTCAAATTGTCTGCTGCAGAACAGGCAGCAGGTTACAAGGAAATTTTAAGTTTGGAACAGAAGGGTGTGATTGAGAAAACAGTGCATGAGCCGATTGAATTTGTTTCGAACATATTTACTAGACCTAAGAAGGATGGAGGCTGTCGTGTCATTATTGATCTAACCCGTTTGAATACGTTTGTAACATATACTCATTTTAAAATGGATACGTTTGAAACAGCCAAATCATTGATTTCTCATGGCTGCTTTATGGCATGCATTGATTTGAGGGATGCATATTATTCAGTATCCATCCAGAAAGATGATAGAAGGTTTTTGAAATTTATCTGGATGGGGCAACTTTGGCAGTATAAGGCTTTGCCTAATGGGCTTACTACAGCCCCTAGATTGTTCACTAAATTGGTGAAGCCAATCATGGCTTATTTGAGACAACGACATCATATAGTTATGGCCTATTTAGATGATGTCTTTATTGTGGGCCACACCCTGCAATTGGCTGAACAGGGTGTTGCAGCTGCTGTCAATATATTTCAACAATTAGGATTCATTGTCCATCCAGAGAAATCAAAGTTCTGCCCTGCCCAGGTAATTAATTACCTAGGGTTCACGGTGAACTCAATGAGCATGAGGATAACTATACCAATTAACAAAATTGAGGAAGTCACTAAGGTGTGCAGAGATTTAATTGGCACCAATATACCATCGATTCGGCATACAGCCACAGTAATTGGCAAGTTAGTGGCTTTGTTTCCGGCAGCACGATATGGACCTTTGCATTATCAGAATTTGCAAAGAGCTAAAATTATTGCGTTAAAATGGAACGCTGGTCATTACGATCGATCTATGCAGCTGCCGTCCGAAGCGATAACTGAGTTGCAATGGTGGGTGTGTCACATTAGCAACTCATTTAAGCCTGTCAGGGAGGCTAATCCGGTGGTATATTTACAGACTGATGCAAGCTCCAATGGCTGGGGAGCTACTGATAATTGCTCTAGTTGTGGGGGTAGATGGGACACCCTTGAGGCAGCGATGTTGTTGACTCAAGGGATTAACTATTTGGAGTTGCTGGCAGCATTCCACGGACTTCGTGCATATTGTTCCAAGCTTGTTGGAGCACACGTCCGTCTCCAAATAGACAACACCACAGCTGTGGCATATTTAAACCATATGGGTGGTACCAGGTCAGTTTCGTGTGACAAATTGGCTAACTCAATTTGGCTCTGGTGTATTCAAAGAGACATTTGGATTTCAGCTACCTATTTGCCAGGTGAGCTTAATACTGTGGCGGACACCAGGTCACGCAAATTTAATGACAACATTGAATGGATGTTGCATCCTGAGATTTTTGCTAAAGTCACAGCCAAATTTGGTAAACCGGACATTGACCTTTTTGCGTCACGGTTGAACCATCAGGTACCAGCCTACGTTTCATGGGAACCAGATCCTGGGGCAATAGCGCTAGATGCATTCTCGCTGGACTGGGGGAATTGGGTTTTCTATGCCTTCCCTCCGTTTTGCCTCATCAGTCGGGTATTGCGAAAGATTCAGGCAGATGCTGCCAAGGGCATCCTTATTATACCCGACTGGCCCACACAGCCTTGGTATCCGGTGGTCTTTGACATGCTCAACGAACCTTGGGTCCTTTTGAAGGGTTGCCCACAATTGGTTACTCACCCTGTGTCAGGGGAGCCACATCCCTGCCATGGCTATTTAAATTTGTTGGCTTGCAGGTTCTGAACAGGCCGTTAGTCCAATACGGCCTCTCGGCTCGGACCATGGATACCATCGGGGCGTCGTGTCGAGAGTCCACAAGGCGAAGATACCGCTCGCATATTAAGAAGTGGGAAGCCTACTGCAGCCGCTCTCGCATCACGTACGATGACGTGACAATAACCGACGTCCTGGAATTCCTCGCGGGGTTGCACCATGATGAACACTTAAGTTACAGTGCCATCAACAGCGCCAGAAGTGCGCTATCATTCTACCTCAAGATTGGGGTAGGATCCAACAGGCTAGTGTCCAGACTCATGCGGGGTATATTCAATATGAATCCGCCTACACCACGCTATAATATCACCTGGGATGTCAGGGACGTATTAACCCTGCTCAGGACGTGGTCTCCCATGGAAGGGCTCCAACTGGACCAACTCACCATGAAGCTGGTGATGTTACTAGCGCTGACTTCAGCTCAGAGGGTACAGACACTACACAAACTGCGTGTCGACAGAATGACATCTACCCCTACAGAAGTAGTCTTTTTCGTTGACGAGCTACTAAAGCAGCATAGACCTGGGTGCACAGGGCTGCAGCTGAAGTTCCCGGCATACCCCGCAGATGCTAGGCTATGTTTAGCCTCACATATCCGCCACTATGTCAAGGTGACGGCACGCATCAGAGGAATGGAGAGATACCTGCTTGTCACTCATAAGAGACCTCATCATCGAGTGACAGTCCAGACGATATCCAGGTGGCTTCGAGTCGTCTTGGGTAAGTCAGGTATCGACACTAATGTGTTCAAGTCTCATTCCACCAGGGCTGCATCGACGTCAGCGGCGAGGGTCATGGAGGTGCCCATGGACCAAATTCTCGCCACAGCAGGATGGGCGAATGAAGCTGTGTTCCAGCGTTTTTATAACAAGCCTGTTGCTGCTCCTCTACAGTTCGCAGAAGCCGTGCTGAATGCAGGTCAAGAACGTGGAGATGTCCCCGCATGAGGGGTTTTTGATTTGTTATTAATAAATATGCTTTTGTTTTGCAGTATGAGCTATTGAGCCAGTTTGTTCCTCCCATCCATCCCTGGTAGTGGTGTGTCAGCATGGACGTGGTCCAGGGCGTGTAATCACAGAAGCTTTGAAGTCTTCACGAAGTCACTCACGTGACTCCGAAATGAAATAGTAAGATTGAACGAGAACTTACCAGTTCGAAGGTTGATCTTTATTTCATGAGGAGTCGAAGTGAGGGATTTCGTGCCCTCCTCGCCCAACCCTCAATCACCTTCATCTGGTAATCTTAGTCAATTCAATCATACTATGCGAAGTCATTTCTATTGTTGGTTCTGTGATTCCACGCCGCTACTTTGAAGTATGTCGAGCATGCGCGCCGGCGGGCTCTTCACGAAATCCCTCACTTCGACTCCTCATGAAATAAAGATCAACCTTCGAACTGGTAAGTTCTCGTTCAATCTTACTATTCTCTGCCACAGAGGGTAGTTGAGACCAGTTCATTGGCTATATTTAAGAGGGAGTTAGATGTGGCCCTTGTGGCTAAGGGGATTAGGGGGTATGGAGAGAAGGCAGGTACAGGATACTGAGTTGGATGATCAGCCATGAACATATTGAATGGCGGTGCAGGCTCGAAGGGCCGAATGGCCTACTCCTGCACCTATTGTCTATGATTCTATGATTCTACTTCTTCTTCTTGCGTATGGCGTGCACAGCCTAAAGTTGGAAGACAACTTGTTCTGTTTGATCTTCTGTTTGTGCACGCTAGGCTGATTGCATTAGTCGAAACAGGATGGACCACGTGAAGGTTGCAATCTCCCACCGCCCCAGAAAAGGTACTGACTAATCTGGAACCACTATTCACTTGTACATGAACCCCAGAATGAATTCTCCCTTCTTAATTCAATTCAATTCAATTCAACTTTAATGTCATTGCACAAATAAAAGTATATGTACAACGAAATGCAGTTTAGCGTCAGTTCGTAGTGATAGCAATATAGAAAAATAAATACAGAATGCAGACAATGTGGACGAAGAGACTGGAGAAATCTATCGGCAGGACTCCAAGTTCAGCAGTGTGATGGTGTTATTGTAGTGATGGTGTTCCTCATCCTACTAGTGCGGGACCTGAGGCTCCTGTACCACCTCCCTGATGGTAGGAGGGCAAACAGTCCATGGTTAGATCCCCTATCACCTCATTTAGTTTAGTTTAGTTTAATTTAGAGATACAGCATGGAAACATGTCCTTGCATCCTCTGAGTCCGCACCGACCACTGATCACCCATACACCAGCTCTATCCTACACACTAGGGAGAGAACCGGACACCCGGAAGAAACCCACGTGGTCACGGGGAGAAAATACAAACTCCGTACAGACAGCACCCCTGGTCAGGATCGAACCTGGGTCTCTGGCGCTGTGAGGCAGCAACTCTACCGCTGCGCCACCGTGCCGCCCCTCATCACACGTCTCCTAATCCAGGTACATGTGAACCATTCCCCAGTGCCAGGTCCGGATATTTGTGCATCTAATTCATACCTCTCTTGCAATTAACACTGTCTTGTCAAAACAATGTGAGTTGGAGTGTGAAGAAGGGTCCCGAGCTGAAATGTCGCCAGTCTATTCCCTTAGGAGTGGCACGGTGGTGCAGCGCCAAAGACCAGGGTTCGATCCCGACCTCGGGTGCTGTCTGTACGGAGTTTGCACATTCTCCCAGTGACCTGCGTGGGTTTTCTCCAGGTGCCCCAGTTTCCTCCCACACTCCAAAGACGTGCGGGTTTGCAGGTTAATTGGCTTCGGTAAAAATTGTGAATTGTCCCTAGTGTGTGTAGGATAGTGTGCGGGGCGATCGCTGGTCTTTGTGGAGCACATGAGTGGGACTGGACTGACCTATGGGCCAAGCCAGGTTAAATGCTGGATTTCTTTCCTAAAAGGACATTAACGAACAAGATAATCCTGTGTTTTCATGGTCACCTAACCGCAATTATTTATTTACTTTCTTCACTTTAAATTCTAGTGGTGGGACTTGAAATCATATTACTGGATCAATTGCACCAGCCTCTAGCTTGCAATCCATTAACTGAACCATTATGCACCAAGCCTGTGCAGCTATTAACTTCCTAATCCTCTGCCACACTCGGGAAACAAAGTTCACTAATTGTGTTCAGCCGAAGACATTGATCTTTTAGTTTAGAAGTTTCAGTTAAGTGGTACAGCATGGAAACAGGCCCTTCGGCCCACTGAGTCCATGCCAACCACTGATCACCCGCTCACACTAGTTCTATGCTATCCCACTGTCCCATCCACTCCCGACACACTAGGGGCAATTTGCAGATCAACCTACAAACCTGCACGTCTTTGGGAGAAAACCGGAGCACCCGGAGGAAACCCTTCTGATCACAGGGAGAACATGCAAACTCCACACAGAGGGCACCCAAAATCAGGATCGAACACAGGTCCCTGGTTCTGTGAGGCAGCAGCTCTACCCGCTGCACCACTACGCTACCCAGAGACCTAGGTTTGGACAACTGCAGAGAGCTGATGAAGATAGAACAAGCAGATATGACCACCAGAGGCGCCGGAGAGATGGCAGCCCTGCCAGCAGTCTGGTCGTTTTTTCATCTTTTTGTTATTTTTAGCATTTGTTAAAAGTTTGTTTTAATGTACTTCGCTTTGTTTTATGGGGGGGGGGGATCGGGGGATCAGGGGATCGGGGGATTGGGGGAAGCTTTTTTCCAAGTTCCTACCTTCCCGGAGATGTGATCAATTTTCGGATTACATTCTCCAGGCTCTGCGGCCTACCATCGCTGGAGCTGGAGGCCTCCTCGGGTTGTCGTGAGCCCCACCGCGGGGTGCGGACTTAACACCGGAGCAGATCCCTTGCCTGGGATAGCTCGCACCGCGGCCTGCGGACTTACCATCACAGGCTCGCGGTCTCGGGAGAGGCCGAGTCGGGAGCTCCAACGCCGCAGAAGGCTCCACCAGCCCCGACGCGAGGTTTGAACGCCCGGTGCAGGGGAGCTGACATCCCCACCGATGCAGGAGCTGATCGCCTCGACGCGGAGCCGGCTACGGGAGCCAAGATCGTCCTGTCAATGGGGGCTCGAGGCCCACGACCAAGGAAGAACATAAGGAAAGACTTGAACTTTATTTTGCCTTCCATCACAGTGGGGAATGTGTCGGAGTCACTGTGGTGGATGTTTATGTTAAAATGTGTTTTGATGATCTGTTGCTTTTAATTGGATGACCGACCTGGCCAATGAAATTCCTCGTATGTTGCAAAACAAACTTGGCGAATAAAGTGTGATTCTGAGTCTGATTCTGATTAACAAATATGAGACATCATATCTCATTGTCCATGCAGGTCTTTGCCAGTTGTCATTAATAAAAACAAACGTGCCACGTCACTTCAGTAGGGGCGCCCGAAGCTCCGTGAAGGAACGAGGGTTAATCAATGCAAGGTACAAAATGCTGGTGTAACTCCAGCACGGTGGTGCAGCGGTAGAGTCGCTGCCTTACAGCGCTTGCAGCGCCAGAGACCCCGGGTTCGATCCCGAGTACGGGCGCTGTCTGTACGGAGTTTGCACATTCTCCCCATGACCGCGTGGGTTTTCTCCGCGATCTTCGGTTTCCTCCCACACTCCAAAGACTTCATTGGTTTGGTGCAAATGTAAAATTGTCCCGTGTGTGTGTAGGGTAGTGTCGGTGGGTGGGGATCGCTGGTCAGTGCGGACATGGTGGGCCGAACGGCCTGTTTCTGCGCTGTATCTCTAAACTCGAAACATCACCTAGCCATGTTCTCCATAGATGCTGCCTGACCCGCTGAGTTACTCCAGCATTTTGTATCTTTCCTCGGTAAACCAGCATCTGCAGTTCCTTGTTTCTACAATCTTTCTTCCGACATAGTAAATTTCCAATATGATTAATACTAATACTATAATATTGATGGTTTAGTTTAGCTTAGTATAGAGATACAGCCCGGGAACAGGGTCCTTCAGCCCATCGAGTCTGCGCTGACCAGCGATCACCCCATACACTGGTACCATCCTACACACTAGGGACAGTTTACAATTCCAACCAATGCTAAATTAACCTACAAACCTGTACATCGTGGTAGTGTGGGAGGAAACCGGGGCACCTGGAGAAAACTCACGCTGGTCAGGGGGAGAACGTACAACTCCCTGCAGACAACACCTGTAGTCGGGATCAAATCCGTGTCCCTGGCGCTGTGAGGCAGCGACTCTACCGCTGCGCCACCGTGGCCCGAATATTTATTCTTTAACATTGAAGATCTATTTTCCTCCCTATCCTAAATTAATGGATAAAGCCAGATTTCACTGCATTGGTTTCAGATAATACAGCCAACGTTGAAAGTCCCAATTAGCATTCGAGAGCAGAACATATTTCTGGGCAAACACTTTGATATTTTATCAATAGATTTAGTGCATCTTGCGCGTTAAGATAAATGTTTGCATTAAGCGGGTCAAAATATATTCTTGCGCAAAATCATTTTGAGGCTTAGGAATTGTGATTTAGGTTTTTAAGAGTAAATCCTTCATTGTCAGTGTGTCTTAAACAAGGAGAGGTGGCAATCAGTGACTGATGGCCTCTCTGTCACTGATCTTCGCTTTCCGCTGGGAATGTGTAATCCACCATACTGATCTTGCTCTCAACAATTCAGCAGCTTGTCTAGTTTAAGTATTTTGACTAAGTATTTTAGAATTATATAGACCCAATGCATGGACCTGCAAACCCGCACGTCTTTGTGGATGTGGGAGGAAACCGGAGCGCCCGGAGAAAACCCACGCAGTCACACTCAGGGAGAACGTGCTAACTCCACACAGAGAGCACCCATTGTCCAGTTCGGTTCAGTTGAGTTTAGTTTATTGTCACGTGTACCGAGGTACAGTGGAAAGCCTTTGTTGCGTGCTATACAGTTAGCGGGAAGACAATACGTGATTGTAATCGAGCCGTCAACAGTGTATTTACAGTGTATTTAGTACATTTACAGTATAAAGGAAAATAGCATTTAGAGCAAGGTAAAGCCAGCAAAGTCCAATCAAGGATAGTCCGAGGGTCACCAATGAGGTAGATAGTAGTTCAGCACCGCTCTCTGGTTGTGGTAGGATGATTCAGTTGCCTGATAAAAGCTGGGAAGAAACTGTCCCTGAATCTGGAGGTGTGCGTTTTCACACTTCTGTACGTTAGGGGAGTCAGTCTCAGTCTCAGTCTACCCCACGACAGAAGGAGGAGGAGTTATCCAGTTTGATAGCCACAGGGATGAAGGATCTCCTGTGGCTATCTCCTGTGCTGCATCTTGGTGGAACCAGTCTGTTGCTGAAGGTGCTCCTCAGGTTGACCAGTGTGTCACGGAGGGGGTGAGCTGTATTGTCCGGGATGCTCCGCAGTTTGAGGAGCATCCTCCCCTCCAAGACCAACGTCCCATGGATCCAACTCCACCCCCAGGACGGAGCCGGCCTTCCTGATGAGTTTGTTGATCGTGTTGGCGTCCGCGCCCTTCGCCCTGCTGTCCCGGGCCGGCACACGGCAGTGGAGAAGATGGCGCTGGCCACCACCGATTGGTAGAAATGTCTATGAAAGAACTGCAAATGCTGGAAAAATCGAAGGCAGACAAAAATGCTGGAGAAACTCAGCGGGTGAGGCAGCATCTATGGAGCGAAGGAATAGGTGATGTTTCGAGTCAAGACCCTTCTTCAGGCTGATGTGGGCAGTGGGGGGGGGGGGCGGGAAGAAGAAAGGAAGAGGGAGAGACTGTGGGCTGTGGGAGAGCTGGGAAGGGGAGGGGAAGGAGGGAGAAAGCAGGGACTACCTGAAATTGGAGAAGTCAATGTTCATACCGCTGGGGTGTAAACTACCCAAGCAAAATATGAGGTGCTGTTCCTCCAATTTGCAGTGGGACTCACGCTGGCCGTGGAGGAGGCCCAGGACAGAAAGGACGGATACGGAATGGGAGGGGGAGTTGAAGTGCTGAGCCACCGGGAGATCGGGTTGGTTATTGCGGACCGAGCGGAGGTGTTCGGCGAAACGATCGCCCAGCCTCCGCTTCGTCTCACCGATATAGATCAAAGTCGTCTTGTTTAGTCACATTGCCTGCACTCATTCTCACCCAACAAACAGCGAACAATGGCCAGTTTCCTTTATCATCGTTACTTTTTTTGCATATCTTTCATTAATTTGTTCCATATCTCTCTACATCACCGTCTATATCTCTCATGTCCCTTTCCCTGGACTCTCATTCTGAGGAAGGGTCTCGACCTGAAACACTCCCCATTCTTTCTCTCCCGAGATGCTGCCCGTCCCACTGAGTCGCTCCAGCTTTTTGTGTCTATCTTTGGCAACAGATGAGGGCAAAGATCCCTATAGCGGAGCAAGATAGACCACTCCTGCTAAATGCAATGGGCTGACGTGTAGTACGGAACGGAGAGGAACGTGGGCCTTTTTTTCATCCATTTCCGTAACCCGACCCGACCCGACCCGACCCGCAGTGTAATCAACGTTGCGGGGGAACAGTTTGTGTTAATAAATTATAATTCTGAAAATGAGGAGAAGATTTTGACCAAAGAACTTTTATTTTTACGAGGATGTTTCCGTAACCGGCTTCCGTCTCCGCGCTAGTATCTTTGCTCCGCTATGACGGGATCTTTGGTGCGGAGACGGAAGCCGGTTACGGAAATGGGGCCGAATATTACCCACGAATCTGCCCATGACCGTACTAGTGGACCATTCGTCGAGTGGTCTATCTTGCTCGCTGTAGGATCTTTGGTGCTGCCCGTCCCGCTGAGTCGCTCCAGCTTTTTGTGTCCATCTTTGGCAACAGATGAGGGGGTTCCCCGATAGGCAGATTGTTGGTCAAAGGCCAGTGGTAGGAGCAGTGTTCTGGGACACTGCTTGATCAGTTGCAATGACTATCACCAACTATAGACTTGGCAGTTTAGAACAGCCCAACTTTTAGCAAAATGAAGGTCACATTTCTACAGGCTGCATATTCAAGGATAATACAAACAATGAACCATTTTGGCGATAACTCATAATGACAGCAGAGATGAGAACTTCATAGCTGGGAGGTTGATTCAGACAATGAAGAATTGAGATGAGCCGCATTGGTAGAATTCAAGTCAAGGGAAGATTAACATCGACCCGAAACGTCACCCATTCCCTTCTCTCCAGAGATGCTGCCCGTCCCGCTGAGGTACACCGGCATTTTTGGAAAGGGCCTGTTGTTGTTCTGTACGACACCATGTCTGTTCCAATTCACCCAGTCGACCATCACACCACTCGCTCAGCCCAGACCATTCACTCAATCACAAACTCACATTAACACGGTGGCGCAGCGGTAGAGTTGCTGCCTTACAGCGCTTACAGCGTCGGAAGCTCGGGTTCGATCCCGACTACGGGTGCTGTCTGTACGGAGTTTGCACGTTCTCCCCGCGACCGCATGGATTTTCCACAAGATCTTCACTTTCCTGCCACACTCCAAAGACAATATGACAATAGACAATAGGTGCAGGAGTAGGCCATTCGGCCCTTCAATGTGATCATGGCTGATCATCCCCAATCAGTACCCCGTTCCTGCCTTCTCCCCATATCCCCTGACTCCGCTATCTTTAAGAGCCCTATCTAGCTCTCTCTTTAAAGCATCCAGAGAACCTGCCTCCACCGCCCTCTGAGGCAGAGAATTCCACAGACTCACCACTCTCTGTGAGAAAAAGTGTTTCCTCGTCTCCGTTCTAAATGCTCCGTTCTAACTCCTCATTCTTAAAGACGTACGGGTTTGTAGGCTAATTGGCTTGGTATGTGTAAATTGTCCCTAGTGTGTGTAGGAGAGCGTTAATGCGCGGGGATCGCTGGTCGGTGCGGACTTGGTGGACAATTCCACGCTGATTCCACGCTGTGTCCCTAAACTAAGCCTAACCAGCTATGGCTGCACACAACCAGGCCACACAAACACCGATCAATATGTTTTCTGAGGAGCCCAGCAGTCGACCATACATCGTGGCATCCAAATTGCTCTCAGCTCATCCTTCCCACGTCATTGCTTCAGTTATTGTTTTTTTCCAGCTATTGCCTCTTCCCGACTTGGGAATACTTTTAACATAAAAATATGAACCGAGCTGCCAAATTGGACACCGCCACACAAAGTGAACATGACCTCGCGACCAGGATTTGGCATCTAGACTCCAGCTAATCTTCAGGCTTGGAGTAAATGAAGCAGATTTTATAACTTCCAATGCATGTTAATTAACCTTGCCATCTGGAGCTTTGTTCACGCTCAAAGGTTTGCCAACGGGCTATGATTTTGGCACAGATTTGTGGATCTGGATACATCAGACTGTGCTGGCCTATTTGGGATGA
>OY740820.1:22272020-22297020 GCA_963514005.1 Raja brachyura
CACACCTTCGCCTTCCATGTCTCCCTCTCCCCCGACTCTCAGTCTGAAGAACAGTCTCGACCCGAAATTCCTCCTCTCCACAGATGCTGCCTGTCCCGCTAAGTTGCTCCAGCATTTTGCATCTATCCCCATTAAAATATACCTTATGATCCACTAAATGATTAACAATTGCAGGAGGTCACTAATTTTCTTCTAATTCTCACTCGACTGGAAGGAATAGTTGCCATGGAGATGTAGTCTAAGCCAGGTTCCTTGCGGTGATGACTTCAATTGGCTTACGGTTGCGTGGAAATAAGATCCGTGAAGCAAACAGATATTTAAGCAGGTCGTTTCTCCAGCCTCCTCTTGCCATCTGTAATGTGACTCCGCAAAGTCCTAGAGTCACGTTCATACGTTCGTAAGTGATAGGGGCAGAATTAGGCCATTCGGCCCATCAAGTCTACTCCGCCGGGTTACACAAAAAGCTGGAGAAACTCAGCGGGTGCAGCAGCACCTAAGGAGCGAAGGAGATAGGCGACGTTTCGGGTCGAGACCCTTCTTCAGACCCTGAAGTCTACTCCGCCATTCAGTCATGGCTGATCTATCTCTCCATCCTAACCCCCTTCTTCTGCCTCCTCCCCATAACCCCTGACCCGCACTAATCAAGAATCTATCTATGTTTAAGAAGGAACTGCAGATGCTGGAAAATCGAAGGTGGACAAAAATGCTGGTGAAACTCAGCGGGTGAGGCAGCATCTGTGGAGCGAAGGAAATAGGCAACGTTTTGGGCTATCTATCTCGGCCTTAAAAATATTAAGGCCGAAGGGCCTGTTTCCATACTGTATAGGAGGTTACACAAAAAGCTGGAGAAACTCAGCGGGTGCAGCAGCATCTAAGGAGCGAAGGAGATAGGCGACGTTTCGGGTCGAGACCCTTCTTCAGACTCCATACTGTATAACTCCCTGACTCGAAGACTAAAAGGTTTTGGTCAAAGTACTCTCAGTCTGAAGAAGGACCTCGACCCGAAACGTCACCTAATCCTTCTCTCCAGAGATGCTGCCTGTCCCGCTGAGCTACTCCAGCATTTTGTGTCTACTCACCTTCTTAGGTTATTTAAAGGAGACTTGATTGCCAGTGTTAAATGGGGACATGTTCCAAATGCTTAAGATGCTGGAAAATCGAAGGTAGACAAAAATGCTGGAGAAACTCAGTGGGTGAGGCAGCATCTATGGAGCGAAGGAAATATTTCCTTCGCTCCATAGATGCTGCCTCACCCGCTGAGTTTCTCCAGCATTTTTGTCTACCCTGTTTCAAATGCTTCCTGCTTTGTAAAGACCAGTCTGCAACTTTTTAATATTTTAAAAAAATCAGACAATGATACTCAATAAATATCTGTGAATGCGTAACATTCCAATTCAATGCCCTGATACTATATTAAGTACGGGTGTCGGAGACTGAACGCTATTTAAATAGTTGGCGATATAATTGATAAATCGCTGAAGTATAAAATGCAGAAAGTTACCCAGCAAAATCTGCTGACTGAGCAGAACGCGGTTCTAACCTTTTGCAATAAGGGCTTCACGGGAAAACATTTTACACTTGCAAATATTCTTCATGCGTGCATTTAATTAACAAAACTCTGCCACACATTATTGCAAAGCTGGTCTTTTTCTCCCACCTAAGTTCTGGAATTTTGCCATGGATTCATTAGACAGCTCTTCTGATCACAGTTTCCAGTTTTGCGATTTTAATGGGTGGATGTAAGGCATCCAATGTTGGATCTGCGGGAGGTTGGTCTTGGAGGGGAGGATGCTCCTTAAACTGCGGAGCATCCTGGACAATGCAGCTCACCCCCTCCTGGTCAACCTGAGGAGCACCTTCAGCAACGGACTGGGTCCCACCAAGATGTAGCACAGAACGCCACAGGAGATCCTTCTTCCCTGTGGCTATCAAACTGGACAACTCCTCCCCCTTCTGTCCTGGGGTCGACTGAGACTGACCCCCAGACTGACTGGCCCTTGTGGCTAAAGGGATCAGGGGTATGGAGGGAAGGCAGGTACAGGTTACTGAGTTGGATGATCAGCCATGATCATATTGGAATGACGGTGCAGGCTCGAAGGGCCGAATGGCCTACTATGTTTCTATGTTTCTATCCCCAATCTTTGCCCATCCCCAGTCCTTTCCACTTGTCCCTTTAATTTCACATTTCATGTATTTTGTGTTTTTTATAACTGTTGGCAGATCAATTTAACCTCCTGTGATAAATAAAGTTATATTGTATCGTGTGGTAATGTCCAGGGCTTCCATTCACAATGAAGAAGGGTATTGTCCACACACTGATCTCCCTGCTACCTGGAAGGTACAGGAGCCTGAAGACTGCAAAAACCAGGTTCAGGAAAAGACTACAAAAAGTAGTAAACACTGCCCAGTCCATCATCGGCTCTGACCTTCCTTCCATCGAGGGGATTTATCGCAGTCACTGCCTCAAAAAGGCTGGCAGCATCATCAAGGACCCACACCACCCTGGCCACACACTCATCTCCCCGCTGCCTTCAGATAGAAGGTACAGGAGCCTGAAGACTGCAACGTCCAGGTTCAGGAATAGCTACTTCCCCACAGCCATCAGGCTATTAAACTTGGCTCGGACAAAACTCTGAACATTAAAAGCCCATTATCCATTTATTTGCACTTTATCAATTTATTTATTCATGTGTGTATTTACGTATATAATGGTATATGGACACACTGATCTGTTCTGTAGTCAACGCCTACTATGTTCTGTTGTGCTGAAGCAAAGCAAGAATTTCATTGTCCTATCAGGGACACATGACAATAAACTCATGAATCTTGAATCATGTCCAGTTTAGTTGGAGCTGCTTGCTATTAGTTGGTTTTACACCTGTTTGTCGGGCTGGAGAGGCTGTGCTGATTGTCAGACAAGCCTAGAGTCTCTTTCTTACCCCCTCTACCTCATTCATTTAGTTTAGTTCACAGTCGCAGCGCGGACACAGGCCCTTCGGCCCACCGATCCCCGCGCATTCACACACACTCACTCACGATAATGTTACATTGACAGGGATAAAACACACCGAGCCAATTAACCTCCAAGCCCGTGCGTCTCTGGAGTGCCAGAGGAAACCGAAGATCTCGGAGAAAACCCACGCAGGTCACGGGGTGAACGTACAAACTCCGTACAGACAGCACCCGAGGTCGGGATCGAACCCATGCCGTTGATATCTCCGATGATGTAACTCTCCAGTCAATGCTGAACTGAATGTCGACGAGAGACACAAAATGCTGCAGTAAGCCACCATAGTTAACTCAGCAAAACAAATAGGTGACGTTTCAGTGTGAAGAAGGGTTCCTACTAGAAACGTCACCTATTCTCTCTCTCCAGAGCAGCTGCCTGACCTGTTGAGTTACTCCAGCGTTTTGTGTCTATCGTTGGCAGAAATCAGCATCTGCAGCTTCCTGATAGACCGTCTGAAGAAGGGTCTCGACCCGAAACGTCACCCATTCCTTCTCTCCAGAGATGCTGCCTGTCCCGCTGAGTTACTCCAGCATTGCGTGTCTGTATGCATTCCTACACATAGATTATCTGGCTAATGCTGGACTTCTATTTCATCTTCCTGCATACCAAATAGTATTTACTTTTCATTTCAAAAGACTTAATTTTAAATCAATTTACTGGGCGTATGTCCTGCCGATGTGTATACATAGTACCATTATTATAAGACACTTGAGGCAGAGGAAAACTTGTAGATTGGACTTACCTGATTAACTCAAATATTATCTTAGCCTAAGCTGCATTTAATAATTTAAAGCGTCCAATCAATATTTGTGAAGAAGTTGATTTTTATGACTTCGTTTTACAGAAAGTTAAGTCACAAAGCAGGTAATATATCTGCTATAAGGCTATAAAAAATAGCAACAGGGAGAGACTGAATATAGAGCAGTTCAGCACAGGTACAGGCCCTTCGGCCGACCGAGTCTGCGCCCGCCACAGTTTGAAAATAAGGGGTCGGCCATTTAGAACGGAGACGAGGAAACACTTTTTCTCACAGAGAGTTGTGAGTCTGTGGAATTCTCTGCCTCGGAGGCCGGTTCTCTGGATGCTTTCAGGAGAGAGCTACATAGGGCTCTTAAAAATAGCGGAGTCAGGGGATATGGGGAGAAGGCAGAAACGGGGTACTGATTGTGGATGATCAGCCATGATCACAGTGAATGGTGGTGCTGGCTCGAAGGGCCGAATGGCCTACTCCTGCACCTATTGTCTATTGTTTATTGTCTATTGAGTCCGTGCTGACCAGTGATCACCCCGCACACTAGTACTATCCTAGGGACAATTTGCATTTTTTTTACCGAGTGTTACACAAAAAGCTGGAGAAACTCAGCGGGTGCAGCAGCATCTAAGGAGCGAAGGAGATAGGCGATGTTTCAGGTCGAGACCCTTCTTCAGACCGTCTTTGGAGTGTGTGTGTGAACTGTGAAAGAATTTTGTACGTTTTGCTGTCTTATCTTGCTGAACTTCAAAGAAAACTCCTCTCTATTCAATCTATGCCGACACAATCAACCCACCACATGAGACCCATCTCATACCTCTGACGTGTGCCCTGCAGGTAAAATACGCAGTGGGAAAATGCTTCAGGTGTGGTCTCATGAATGCTCTCTATACAGTACGTGCAGTAAAGACATCATCATAGAAACATAGAAACATAGAAAATAGGTGCAGGAGTAGGCCATTCGGCCCTTCGAGCCTGCACCGCCATTCAATATGATCATGGCTGATCATCCAACTCAGTATCCCGTACCTGCCTTCTCTCCATACCCTCTTATCCCCTTAGCCACAAGGGCCACATCTAACTCCCTCTTAAATATAGCCAATGAACTGGCCTCAAGTACCCTCTGTGGCAGAGAGTTCCAGAGACCCACCACTCTCTGTGTGAAAATCATATTCATGTTACAATTTTAGTTTAGAGATACAGCGCGGAAACAGGCCCTTCTTCCCACCGGGTCCGCGCCGACCAGCGATCCCCGCACACTAACACTACCCTACACACACTAGGGATAGTTTTTACATTTACACCAAGCCAATTAACCTACAAACCTGTACATCTTTGGAGTGTGGGAGGGAACCAAAAATCTCAGAGAAAACCCACGCAGGTCACGGGGAGATCGTACAAACTCTACAGACCAGCAGGCGTAGTCGGGATGGAACCCGGGTCTCTGGCGCTGTGAGGCAGCAACTCTACCGATTCGCCACCCTGCCGCACTTTCATTTTTAATTACTTCATGTTTAATTTTTAAGGTGGAGGTTGATAGATTCTCGATTAGTGCGGGTGTCAGGGGTTACGGGGAGAAGGCAGGAGAATGGGGTTGAGAGGGAAAGATAGATCAGTCATGATTGAATGGCTGAGTAGACTTGATGGGCCGAATGGCCTAATTCCGCTCCTAGAGCAGAATTATGAACTTAAGAATTTAAATATCACTCGTCCATGCTAATGTCACCTCACCAAGAAAGAGGACAATTTACAGTGGCAGGTGAACTACAAACCCGCAGGTCTTTGGGAAGTGGGAGGAAACCGGAGAACCATGAGGTCACAGGGAGAACGTGCAAACTCCACACAGACAGCCCTCGACATTGGGATTGAACCCTGGTCTCTGGTGCTCTACTTCAGTGGTTCTACGCGTTGCAGCACTGTACCGCCCTGTCAATCATATTCTAACGGAATCATGAGATATGGGGAGTAGCTCAGCGGGACAGGCAGCATCTATGTAGAGAAGGAATGGGTGACGTTTCGGGTCAAGACCCTTCAAGACCCCCCCCCCCCCCCCCCCCACCCAAGTCGCACTAGCTTCTCATTTTCACACTACAAACAGCTTACAATGGCCTGTTTCCTTTATCATCAAGCCTGATGATAGACTTAAGCAGTCTGAAGAAGGGTCTCGACCCAAAACGTCGCCTATCTCTTTCGCTCCTTAGATGCTGCTGCACCCGCTGAGTTTCTCCAGCTTTTTGTGTAACCCTCTTCACATCTGAACTAGGGTCTCGACCCAAAACGTCACCCATTCCTTCTCTCCAGAGATGCTGCCTGTCCCGCTGAGTTACTCCAGCGTTTTGTGTTCAACTTGTTGGGATCCAGAGCAACGTTAAGGCTGAAACCCCGTTGTGCTTTAGCTCACCATAAACAGTGCAACCCAGCTTCAGGGCACGGCTTGCCTGATTTGTTCAGCTGATAGCAAGAACATTGCAATTAGTACTTTTCCAATAAAGAACAACCTCGAACAAGAATTTCTATTATTGAAACAACTCTGTGCCTTTCACAGCACTTTAACGAAATGGAGCTAGTGACACTTTTGCAATTGCCAATTGTTGCATTCTGACACCATCTCTGTATATTTTCTAACATCCAAACAAAACAAAGAATAAATCCATGGATTTTAATTGTCCAGAACAGGGAACGATAAATGTCTCACTTGCTCAGTTACTCGCTTCACCACAACATCTAACATGTCACGGCAAATAAATATACACTATATTATGTTACATTATGTAAAGCAGACCCTCATATTTGAGTTTGGGTCTAAAGAAGGATCTCGACCCGAAACGTTGCCTATTTCCTTCACTCCATAGATGCTGCCTCGCCCGCTGAGTTTCTCCAGCATTTTGTCTACCCTCATATTTTAGTTAAGTTTAGTTTAGAGATATAGCGAGGACACAGGCCCTTCGGCCCACGAGTCCGTGCCGACCAGCGATCCCCACACACTAACACTATCCTACACACACTAGGGATCTTCTTCTTCCGTGTGGCGTGCACAGCCTAAAGTTGTTGGACAACTTGTTCCATTTGATCTTCCGTTTGTACACGTCAAGCTGATTGCATTAGTCGACACAGGGCGGACCACGTGAAGGTTGCAATCTCCCACCTCACACTAGGGATAATTTCACACTTACACCAAAGCCAATTAACCTACCAACCTGTACGTCTTTGCAGTGTGGGAGGAAACTGAAGATGTCGGAGAAAACCCACGCAGGTCACGGGGAGAACGTAAAACTCCGCACAGACAGCACCCGTAGTCAGGATCGAACCCGGGTCTCTGGCGCTGTGAGGCAGCAACTCTACCGCTGCGCCACCGTGCTGCCCTAGGAATAGGACGTGGTATAAGAAAGATGTTGTCAAGGGTTCAGAGAAGATTTACCAGGATGTTGCCAGGATTCAAGGGACTGAGCTATAGGGAGAGGTTGAGCAGGCTGGGTCTCCATTCCTTGGAGCGCAGGAGGATGAGGGGTGCTGTTTAACTAGAGGACCACCCCAGTTCATTGAAGGATCTGTGGAAAGGCAAGTCAACAGCAGGCGGCATTCTACCAAAGTTTGTAATGTACGATTGCCACAGGCAAGATAAAGGTCACAACATGCGGTGCGGGAGTCTTAATTAAGTGGGCCACCCACGTTGATCAGATCATTTACAGCAGTGGTGATGAGTTGCCTGCAGTGCACGGCCAGGCAAGATCATAAGGGGGCCACCGTAGTTGAGGAAGGCCAAATGCTTGCCCCACAGGAGCTCTCGTCAAAGAGATTCAGCTTCAGAGACTTGAGGGCGAACAAAAGAATCTTGTCCTGAACATTTCCGCAATAGCCTGGATTTTGCACCAGCTTCTGTGGGAAGAGTTGCTTCTCACCAACGTCAATGTCTTTACACTGGAGAATAGTCTATCAGGTTCGTTTCTGGAAGTGTATTTTAGAATGGGTGACGCTTCGGGTCGAGACACTTCACTGTTCCCCCGACTCAAGTGAGAAGAAGGGTCTCGACCCGAAACGTCACCCATTCCTTTTCTCCAGAGATGCTGCCTGTCCCGCTGAGGTACTCCAGCATTTAGTGTCTACCTCCAGTGTAGACCAGCATCTGCAGTTCCTTCCTACACATCGGTTGAAGGCAGGACAGTGGGTATAGGAAATGTGTACAAATTAATTAAGAGTATGATCGTACTTTAGTTTAATTTGGTTTGGTTTAGAGATGCAATGCGGAAACAGGCCCTTCGGCCCATCGAGTCCACACCGACCAGCAACCCCCGCACATTAATACTACCTTACACACACTGGTAACAATTTAACATTGGGACATTTATACCAAGCCAATTAACCTACAAACCTGTACGTCTCTGGTGTGTGGGAGGAAACCGCAGATGTCGGAGAAAACCCACGTAGGTCACGGGGAGAACGTACAAACTCCGTACAGACAGCACCCGTAGTCAGGATCGAACCCGGGTCTCTAGTGCTGTAGGCTGCCAGAGACTCTAATTGAAAGATCTTATTGAAATAAGATTATTAAGGGTTTGGACACGCTAGAGGCAGGAAACATGTTCCCGATGTTGGGGGAGTCCAGAACCAGGGGCCACAGTTTAAGAATAAGGAGTAAGCCATTTAGAACGGAGATGAGGAAACACTTTTTCACACAGAGAGTTGTGAGTCTGCGGAATTCTCTGCCTCAGAGGCGGTGGAGGCCGGTTCTCTGGATGCTTTCAAGAGAGAGCTCTTGAAGATAGTGGAGTCAAGGGATATGGGGAGAAGGCAAGAACGGGGTACTGATTGGGGATGAGCAGCCATGATCGCAATGAATGGCGATGCTGGCTCGAAGGGCCGAATGGCCTCCTCCTGCACCTATTGTCTATTGTCTATTGATTGGGGATGATCAGCCATAATCACATTGAATGGCGGTGCTGGCTCGAAGGGCCGAATGGCCTACTCCTGCACCTATTGTCTATTGTCTACCGCTGCGCCACCGTGCCACCCAAATGTGAGTTCCTAGTGGGACACAACAGAGTGGACGTGAAGAAGACCCTTCTCCATGGCTTGGAGTAACACCATGGGATAAAGAGTTCTCAGGAAACTATTCAATCTCTGCTCAGGCAACTTTTGAAAAGCTTTGTACAAATGAAATTCCCCCTCTGTTTATTTCACCGTGAACAATATTCCCAGTATGAGGAGATGAGTTTTAGATAAATAAATATTTCATGGTGTGCGGACTGTTTGATGTGACGATGATGACAGAAAAATGGATGTTTTGACAAGTAATTGAGAAAATCCCTTTGATTTCTAATAGTGATTTATTAAATTGACTTTTAAAGAACACAACATTAGGAGGTGATGCAACATCAATTGAGGCTTATTGATGCACGCTATAGGGTCCTGGTTTGTATAGCTGTACTCTTTCTTTAAATAATATCAGAAAGATGATGGATTATCCACAATTTTTCATAATAATTTTCACATTATAGGGAGCATGATGGATGGATGTGGTGTGCGCTGCAGTGAATGTGATCAAGAAATTTCACAGATGACGACTTATTTTTGGCCAGTGTTATTTAATGGATTCCATGTGGGTGTGACTTCACCAGAGGTGTTGAAGTGCACGTTGATTTTGCTCCTCAAGAAACCACCTGTTATTTTGTGTCGGAAGGAACTGCAGGTGCTGGCTTACACCGAAGATAGACACAAAATGCTGGAGTAACTCAGCGGGACAGGCAGCATCTCTGGAGAGAAGGAATGGGTGACGTTTCAGGTCGAGTAACTCAGCGGGCCAGGCAGCGTCTCTGGAGAGAAGGAATTGGGGGCATTTAAGGTCGAGACCCTGAAAGTCAGGGGAGAGGGAAACTAGAGATATGGAAGGGTAAGGTGTGAAAATGACAGATCAAAGCATCCGTCAATGATTTCTTTAAATGCGGATATCTCGTTCTAATACAACATTTTATTAGCAATTAGGGCCAACTGTTCTTTGAAGAATACTTTGGATCAACACATGCACGTTAGTTGGTTTCATCGAAGCGACATGCTGATTTCTAATGGGTGCTTGCGTTATATATGTGGATAAACATGAGGCTGAGAACAGTGGGAGACACTGCTAATGACGAGTCTTCAGACGAGTCTTCAGAGGACTAAGAATACAATTGTGACAACCAGTCTGAAGAAGGATCTCGAGCCAAATCGTCTCCCAATCCTTATCTCCAGGAAGAAGGAGCCGAATATCGACCCGAAACGTCGCCTATCTCCTTCGCTCCTTAGATGCTGCTGCACCCGCTGAGTTTCTCCAGCTTTTTGTGTAACCCTTCAGAGATGCTGCCTGACCCGCTGAGCTACTCCAGCAATTTGTGTCCTATTTTTGTGCTGTATCTTCCACATAGCATTAGTGGGCGCAGCGGTAGAGTTGCTGCCTTACAGGGCTTGCAGCACCGGAGACCCAAGTTCGATCCCGACTACGGGTGCTGTCTGTACGGAGTTTGCACGTTCTCCCCGTGACCTGCGTGGGTTTTCTCTGAGATCTTCGGTTTCCTCCCACACTCCAAAGGCGTGCAGGTTTGTAGGTTAATTGGCTCGGTGTAAATGTAAATTGTCCCTAGTGTGTGTTAATGTGTGGGGATCGCTGGTTGGCACGGACTTGGTGGGCTGAAGGCCCGGTCTCTACGCTTTATCTAAACTAAGCTAAACTAAACCAACTGGTGAACTGGTAAATGGTGAAGACTATGGCGATCTAATGGACAGTGAAACTCTCTTTACATGGCAGATGATTATTTAGAAACATAGAAACATTTGTAGGTTAATTACACACAGAACCAATGGCTCACCAGCACCGTTAGATGTTTCGTTTAGAGATACAGCGCGGAAACAGGCCCTTCGGCCCACCGTGTCCGCGCCGACCAGCGATCCCCGCACACTAACACTATCCTACACACACTAGGGACAATTTACAAATTTACCAAGCCTATTAGCCTACAAGCCTGTACGTCTTTGGAGTGTGGGAGAAAACCGGAGATCCTGGAGAAAACCCACGCGGGTCACCGGGAGAACGTGCAAACTCCGTACAGACAGCACCCTTAGTCTCCGGCGCTGTGAGGCAGCAACTCTACCGCTGCGCCACCGTGCCATCGGCCAGTGTTGGGGAAAATCATCTGTAGATTCCAGGAAACTTCCAGGTTAATTTACTTCCAACATTTCAGACAATCGTTCCAAAATTTCAATCGGAAGACAACGTTCCTCGTTGACCCAACTCTTCATTAAATTAAATTTAATCCAAGAAAAATTCATAAATCAAAGTATGACCTGTTAGGTGGATAATAGGTTTCTGATGAAATGATTTAAAGATGAGTCAAACGTAAATGTTTTTAGACCAACATTTCTCTATGTTTCAGGCAGAACAGAGTTAGGGAGGAACACTGGGACAGTGATCGAGTTGCTGCCTCACAGCGCCACAGACCCGGGTTCGATTCTGACCTCGGCTACTGTCTGTACGGAGTTTGTACGTTCTCCCTGTCACCTGCGTGGGTTTCCCCAAGATGTTCCGGTTTCCTCCCACATTCCAAAAACATTCAGGTTTGTAGGTTAATTGGCTTCTGTAAATTGTCCCCAGTGTGTGTAGGATAGAACTAGTGAACATGTGATTGCTGGTCAGCATGGGCTGGGTGGGCTGAAGGGCCTGTTTCCACGCTGTATATCTAAACTACACTAAACTCGGAATGATTGCTTCAGTGTGGAAAAAGCACATATAATTATTCAAATGTAGTTGAATGGATCTGTTTTAGTATTTCAAGTCTCCCGGACAATGGATTATATCACTGGAACTCCCATTCCAGCTGCTCCAGAGATTTCTATCAGCCAGCGACTGATGGATCAGGGAGCAGAGATGATTTTTACTTCCAGAGATAGACACAAAAAGCTGGAGTAACTCAGCAGGACAGGCAGCATCTCTGGAGAAAAGGAATGGTGACGTTTCAGGTCGAGACCCTTCTTCAGACTGAGGGTAAAGGGAAATGAGAGATATAGACTGGTGATATAGAGAGATAGAAACATAGACAATAGGTGCAGGAGTAGGCCATTCGGCCCTTCGAGCCTGCACCGCCATTCAATATGATCATGGCTGATCATCCAACTCAGTATCCCGTACCTGCCTTCTCTCCATACCCCCGATCCCTTTAGCCACAAGGGCCACATCTAATTCCCTCTTAAATATAGCCAATGAACTGGCCTCAACTACCCTCTGTGGCAGAGAGTTCCAGAGACCCACCACTCTGTGTGTGAAAAAAGTCCTTCTCATCTCGGTCCTAAAGGATTTCCCCCTTATCCTTACGCTGTGACCCCTTGTCCTGGACCTCCCCAAATATAGAACATATCCCCAGATATAGAACAAATGAATGAAAGATTTGCAAAAAAGTAACAATGATAAAGGAAACAGGCCATTGTTAGCTGTGGCCTAGGTGAGGACGAGTTACTAGGTGAGTGAGACTCAACGGCGACTTTAAAACTGGCAGAGAAACAGAAACATAGAAAAGAGGTGCAGGAGTAGGCCATTCAGCCCCCTTTGTGCCAACACCGCCATTCAATATGTGCAGTATGACTTGGGTGGGGGAGGGATGGAGAGAGTGGGGATGTAAGGGTTAGATGAAGTTACAGAGATCATTAATCATATCTCGTCCCTTCCCACCCGAACCACCCCCTCTCCGGGCACTTTCCCTTGCATCCGCAGGAGATGCTACACTTGTCGCTTTACCTCCCCCCTTGACTCCATTCTAGGACCCAAGCAGTCGTTCCAGGTGAGGCAGAGGTTCACCTGCACCTCCTCCAACCTCATCTATTGCATCCGCTGCTCTAGATGTCAGTTGCTCTACATCGGTGAGACCAAGCGTAGGCTTGGCGATCGTTTCGCCGAACACCTCCGCTCGGTTTGCAATAACCAACCTGATCTCCCGGTGGCTCAGCACTTCAACTCCCCCTCCCATTCAGAATCCGACCTTTCTGTCCTGGGCCTCCTCCATGGCCAGAGTGAGGACCACCGTAAATTGGAGGAGCAGCACCTCATATTCCGCTTGGGCAGTCTGCACCCTCGCGGCCTGAACATTGACTTCTCCAATTTCAGGTAGTCCCTGCTTTCTCCTTCCCTTCCCAGCTCTCCCTCAACCCACTGGCTCCTCCTCTTCCTTTCTCCTCGCCCCTCCCCATCCACACATCAGTCTGAAGAAGGGTTCAGGCCCAAAACGTTGCCTATTTCCTTCGCTCCATAGATACTGCCTCACCCGCTGAGTTTCTACAGCATTTTTGTCTACCTTCATTATTCATACCACTGGGTTGTAAGCTGCGATTGTAAGAAATATGAGATGCTGTCCCACCTTACTTCCACTGCTCGAGGTCTTATTCTGCAGCTCACGTCAAGATCAAAATGGAAGCAGCATCTTAATGAGAGAGGGGAGGGATTTGATGCCAATTCTTTGAAGGCTGCAAGAAAGGCTTGGCTCTAAAGTGGAAATTGTTCTGAGGCCGAGCCTTTAGGAACTAACAAAATATATGTGGACGAAATCTAACTCTGCTAATCTCTGGGGGAAATGCATCGAGTGTACAGGGTGTTAAAACGTTAGTGCGTTTTGATGAATGACTTGAAGGAACACACTGGGTAATTCCGGGTCATAATTTTGTAATAGAGCTCTTCTCCAGATTAAGATCATGAGAAATAGGAGCATTTCACAGATGCTCAGTTTGCATGTTCACTGTTAGTTTGTAGTACGATACGATACGGCTTTATTCATCCGCAGAGGGAAATGGGTTTGCCGACTGTCACAACGCACAACAAGGTGGTCAAAGACTTGAAATTAAAAGTAAAAACAAAAAGAAAAAGCCAAGCGACTGCTGTCTGGCTGCCGTGTGCACAGCGCATTCACCAGAACCAACGCACAAACAAACGAACACATGCAGGCATATCCCTGGGAGGAGGGTACTAAACTAGAGTGCTCCCCCCTCCTCCACACCAAGTCCCCCTTTGTTCTCTCACTGTCCCTCAGGGCAGCCCCCCCAAGCCGGGTCCCCATTGCCTCCCCCTCCCCTCCTTAGGCTCATTGATCGCGGGTCGATCGCGAGGCCTCATTGCCACCGAGGCTCCCACTGCCGCCGAGGCTCCCACCGTAGCCGAGGCTCCTACCACCACCACCCATCCTTGGGCCCAGACTGCAAGGGCATGCGGGAGAATAAAGTCGCAAAACTTTCTGCTTTTCCTTTTCTTCCCGTGAGATTATCTCTGGCCCGGACAGGCCCAATTAATCACTCTTACAGCCCGTGCGTGGAATGCTGAGCCGTGGGTGAGATCAATGAATGGCATTATTAACTCAACTGTGTTTGTCCATCTACCACCCAGACCATAAAAACAACCTGTCAGCCTTCATTAGCTCAACGTGGCATAGTCGTTCACAGCTCCAGAACTGTGGGCTCAGACATAGAACTCCAGATTGAGGGACATTTTCTTCCCAGCTGTTATCAGGCAACTGAACCATCCTATTGCCAACTAGAGAACGGTCCTGGCCTACCATCTACCTCGAAGATAGCAGCAAAAAGCTGGAGTAGAAACATAGAAACAGGTGCAGGAGTAGGCCATTCGGCCCTTTGAGCCAGGAACGCCGTTTAATATGATCTTGTGTTAAAGAAGGAACTGCAGATGCTGGAGAATCGAGGGTTACACAAAAAGCTGGAGAAACTCAGTGGGTGCAGCAGCGTCTAAGGAGCGAAGGAGATAGGCGATGTTTCGGATCGAGACCCTTCTTCAGACTGGAAGATCATCTAAAATCAGATCCCCCATTCCTGCTTTTTCCCCTGAGCCCCAAGAGCTAAATCTAACTCTCTCTTGAAAACATCCAGTGAATCGACCTCCACTGCCTTCTGTGGAAGAGAAGTCCACAGATTCACAACTCTCTGGGTGAAAACGTTTTTCATCATCTCGGTCCTAAATGGCCAGTCTGTTGGTTAGACAATGTCACCTCCTCAACCCTCACCCTAAACACCGGCGTTCCATAGGGCTGTGTGCTGAGCCCCCTCGTCTACTCACTCTTCACCTACGACTACACACCTGTACATGGTTCTAACACCATCATCAAGTACAGATGATACAATGGTGATTGGCCTGATCAGCAACAACGATGAGTCGGCCTATAGGGAGGAGGTTCAGCTCCTAACAGCATGGTGTGCTGGCAACAACCTGGCCCTTAACTCCAAGAAGACCAAGGAGATCATTGTGGACTACAGAAGGTCTAGGGGCTGCACGCACACCCCCATCCATATTAACGGACGGAGGTGGAACATGTTTCCAGCTTCAGGTTTCTGGGGGTCAACATCTCTGATGACCTCTCCTGGACCCACAATACCTCTACACTGGTCAAGAAGGCTCACCAGCGTCTCTTCTTCCTGAGGAGACTGAAGAAGGTCCATCTGTCTCCTCAGATTCTGGTGAACTTCTACCGCTGCACCATCGAGAGCATCCTTACCAACTGCATCACAGTATGGTACGGCAACTGCTCTGTCTCCGACCGGAAAGCTCTGCAGAGCGTGGTGAAGATCGCCCAACGCATCACCGGTTCCTCACTCCCCTCCATTGACTCTGTCCAGAGCAAGCGATGTCTGCGAAGGACGCGCAGCATCGTCAAGGACTGGTCTCACCCCAGCCACAGACTGTTTACCCTCCACCCATCCGGGAGACGCTACAGGTCCCTCCGTTGCCGGACCAGCAGGTTCAGGAACAGCTTCTTCCCTGCGGCTGTTACCCAACTTCACTCTGCACCTCGGTGACTGCCAGTCCCCCCCCCCCCCCCGGTCCCCGTCCCCCCCCCCGTCCCCGACACTCCTTCCCCTAGTGACTGATCTCAACCCCCCCCCCGCAAAATCGCACTACTGCCACTGTATATACATATATATATTTAACCGTTCCATTATTCTGTGTTCGCACGTCTGTGTCAGATGCTAACGGCATTTTGTCGTCTCTGTACTTGTACACGACACAACGGCAATAACGTTTTGAATCTGAACAAACAGCCAACAACGTCCTGCTTCCTTTATCATCGTTACTTTTTTGCATATCTTTCATTCATTTGTTCTATATATCTCTCTACATCCCCGTCTATATCTCTCGGTTCCCTGTCCCCTGACTAGTCTGAAGAAGGGTCTCGACCCGAGACAGTCTGTTAGGATTAGACAATGTCACCTCCTCAACCCTCACCCTGACTCCCTCTTCACCTACGACTACACACCTGTACATGGTTCTAACACCATCATCAAGTATGCAGATGATACAACGGTGATTGGCCTCATCAGCGACAACGATGAGTCGGCCTATAGGGAGGAGGTTCAGCTCCTAGCAGCACGGTGCGCTGGCAACAACCTGGCCCTTAACTCCAAGAAGGTCCATCACCCATTCCTTCTCTCAGGGCCGGCCTTAAGCCTATTGGGCCAATTGCTCCCAACTGGGCCCCGCACCTAAGGGGGCCCCGCGCTAGAGTAATCTCCTCTCTGTGTACTTTTCAGAGGTGATCTACACATTTTGTTTGTTACTTGTAGGTTTACATGTGTGCAATTTTATATTAAAATGTAGCTTAGATCTCTTTGGTCCATTAACTCGCAGGAACTTTTTAAACGCACATTTTGATTACACAAAAGGCTGGAGAAACTCAGCGGGTGCAGCAGCATCTAAGGAGCGAAGGAGATAGGCGACGTTTCGGGTCGAGACCCTTCTTCAGGGGCGGAGGCGACGGTAGAAGAGCTCCAAGTCGTGGTGGGCGCGGAACTCATTGAGGTGGGGACGGAGGTAAGACCTCTGCTGAGGACCGACCTTTCGGTGTCGGAGAGGGGGAGGTCCGGGGGGATGGTGAACACGCGGCAGGGATGGGGGTTGTGGCCGGAGGAAGGCAGGTGAGTGGACTGAGGACGGGGTGTTGTGTGGTGGGGGGGTGGAGGGTGGTCAGGGGGTGGGGGGGCTGTGGTGTGGGTGGGGAAGAGCAGGGCTTACATGGTGGTAGTGGGGGGGGGGGGGTGAGGGAGACCCAGTGGAATAGCCACTGAGATCACCCGGGCTGGGGAGACGGGCAGTGGGACCCAGTTCCGTTACAAACAGAGTAGTGGGAGGAGTGAGCAACGTGGAGGCTTCAGGCCTGTTGCACAGATTACTTTCCATTCCACCATAGAGATAGAAAGTCTATAATAGATTTTATTTGTATTTCTATGATTCTACAGACCTTGGCTGGGAACCTGGCGCTCACCAAATGGGCCCTGCACCTCCTAAGGCCGGCCCAGCCTTCTCTCCAGAGATGCTGCCCCTCCCGCTGAGTTACTCCAGCATTTTGTGTCTATCTTCGGTTTAAACCAGCATCTGCAGTTCCTTCCTGCACAGATAGGATTTATATTATTGATTTATGCAGCAATTCATCTTGCATTTTGACAGGTGATTATATAAAGCATTTAACGGCACATTATTGATAACTATTCCATCCTACGTCCCTCTTTTGTGCAATTTTGAAAACTCTAATCAATAAAAGAAAATCAAAAGATAAACATTGTTTCATCTACAAAATAATTTAAAAATCGAATTCAGCCAAGACAACTAATAGGGTTGGATTCTATCCAAAATGCACCTCAAATCTGGTTAACTGAAATGTAAGACATTACAGGTCTGAAATGCATTCATAATATTCAAGTTATTGGCCCTTGGCTGGATAGTTGGCAATATTGGGTACAGAAGCTGTGAACTGAATAGTTCAGAGATACAGGGTGCAAACAGGCCCTTCAGCCCATCGAGTCCACATCTACCAACAATCACCTGTATACTGAAACATAGAAAATAGGTGCAGGAGGAGGCCATTCGGCCCTTCGAGCCAGCACCGCCATTCAATATGATCATGGCTGATCCAATATCAGTACCTCGTTCCTGCTTTCTCCCCATATCCCTTGATACCGTTAGCCCTAAGAGATAAATCTAACTCTCTTGAAAACATCCAGTGAATTGGCCTCCACTGCCTTCTGTGGCATGGAATTCCACAGATACATACATACACACACACACACACACACACACGTACACACACACACATGAATTAAGGGGGGAGACCCTTCTTCAGACTCGTCTCCTTCCTAAAAGAACGTTCTTTAATTTAGCGTGGAATTCTCTGCCTCAGAGGGCGGTGGAGGCCGGTTCTCTGGATGCTTTCAAGAGAGAGCTAGATAGGGCTCTTTAAGATAGCGGAGTCAGGGGATATGGGGAGAAGGCAGGAACGGGGTACTGATTGGGGATGATCAGCCATGATCACATTGAATGGCGGTGCTGGCTTGAGGGGCCGAATGGCCTACTCCTGCACCTATTGTCTATTGTCTTTTGTCTATTTCTGAGGCTGTGACCTCTAGTCCTAGACTCTCCCACCAGTGAAAACATCCTCTCCACATCCACTCTATCCAGGCCTTTCACTATTCTGTACGTTTCAATGAGGTGCCCCCCTCATCCTTCTGAGCTCCAGCGAGTACAGGCCCAGCGCCGACAAATGCTCATCGTATGTTAACCCACTCATTGCTGGGATCGTTCTTGTAAACAGGCGATGTGGAGCAGTCATTAGTGAATGGCCAGCTCAGTGTGGCACTAGAGTGCCGCGCTAAATGTTGGTGCTGAAGCCCCTGGAGACAGAATGAAGGAGGCAATCAAAATGCCAAAGCAAGTAACTGGAACCCCAAGGTCAGGTCTGCTAATTGAACATGGTCGTTTGAATATTCATCTTCATTTAATTGCCATTGTTAACAAAAAGTATTCATAAGAAGTCATGCAGACAAGTAATTGTGAACAGACTGGATTACAGTTCAAACTCATGAATATTTCATTGAAAAAGGGAAATAAAATTATGATGACTTTGTTTTGCTAAATTTGGTTCAAGACTAAGGTCTTGTGTGTGTGTGTGTGTGTGTGTGTGTGCTCAGCAGTGACACTACTGGTCAACAGGGGGACTGCGGTGGCTGACTGGTTTTGCATGCGATTCTCAGGCTGACCAGCATATTTGTGTAAGTCAGATACTGTGTAGGAAAGAACTGGAGGTGGTGGTTTAAACCGAAGATAGACACAAAAAGCTGGAGTAACTCAGCGGGTCGGGCAGCATCTGTGGAGAACATGGATAGGTGACGTTTCACAGAGTGCTGGAGTAACTCAGCGGGTCAGGCAGCATCTGTGGAGAACATGGATAGGTGACGTTTCACAGAGTGCTGGAGTAACTCAGCGGGTCAGGCAGCATCTGTGGAGAACATGGATAGGTGACGTTTCACAGAGTGCTGGAGTAAAGGGCCTGTCCCACCAGCATGCAACTCCATGCGATGAGCGCGACCTAACGTGGTCGCTTGAGCCGTCCGGCGTCGCGGGGCCGGTCCCACTTCGATCGCCGGAGCCGTGCGGTATTGTGCGGAGTTCGTCCCGGCATCGTGCGCGGCTCCGAAAAACTGACTATGTTCAAAAATTCCGCGCGGCAACGGCTTGTCGGCTCGCAGTCGCCTCAACGCATTACACACCGTCTCGACATCGTGCCTCCGTGACCCTCTCTGTAGGTGCCTCCGTGACCCTCTATGTGTGTGGCTCCGTGGCCCTCTGTGTGTGTGCCTCTGTGCCCCTCTCTGCGTGCCCCTCTCTGTCCTGGCGAACTTACCTTTAAGACTTCGCTCCAAGTTCGCCTCACTTTGCGCCACGTTGTGCCACTCACCCGACCTCCGTGCAGCCCCCGCTTCTAGTTTGATCGCGCTCATCGCATGGAGTCGGATGCTGGTAGGACAGGCCCTTAACTTAGCGGGTCAGGCAGCATCTGTGGAGAGGGAAACATTTTCAGGATGATGAGTTTCTAATTCTGGTGGGACTTGAATTATATATTTATCTATCTATTTATGCAATCATTGATTGATTGATCGATCGATTGATCGATTGATTGATTAATTCATTGATCCCCACACACCAACACTATCCTACGCGCACTAGCAATTATTTACATTTTATACCAAGCCAATTAACCTACAAACCTGCACTTCTTTATAATGTGGGACGAAACTGAAGACCTCTGAGAAAACCCACGCAGGTCACGGAGAGAACCTACGAACGTACAAACTCCGTACATTCAGCACCCATGGTCAGGATCGAACCCGGGTCTCTGGCGCTGTGAGGCAGCAACTCTACTGCTGCACCACCGTGCCACCCGGAGGTTTTGATATCAAGCCCCATATTTAACACACACCACCTTAAGGTTAGACCTTCTGCTCTCTGCAACACTTTTACCATCACATTTAGTTGCTAATTCCTCTATTTTATATACAGTGTTATCTCCATCTCACACCGAGCATCGCAACATTAGAACTGCTGACAATAAATTAGCAGTCTTGTTTCGGCAGCACATTTCTTGCGAGTGCCACACTTCCTCGCTAAAACACACTCCTGTTACATGCTGTCATTACCCCAGGCGTTAGAAGTCAGAAGATCCAGTGTCTCACTCTGCGGGCCGACTCACGAGATCTATAGAAACATTGAAGAAGAGAAAATAGGTGCAGGAGTAGGCCATTCGGCCCATCGAGCCAGCACCGCCATTCAACATGATCATGACTGATCATCCAGAATCAGTACCCCATTCCTGCCTTGTCCCCCATATCCCTTGATTCCGTTAGCCCTCAGAGCTGAATCTAACTCTCTCTTCAAAATATCCAGCGAACTGGCCTCCACTGCCTTCTGTGGCAGAGAATTCCACAGATTCACAATGATACACGTTCCAAATATATCCAAAGGATGACACATACATACAAGCATGCAGAAAATAAATGCTGAGTTAATACGCACGTACACAAAAATAGTAAATGTGAATAATACACACAAATAATAGACAAACGTGGGCAATACAGGAATATATAAACACACACACACACACTCACACATGCACACACGTGCACACACATGCACAAACACGCATATGCACACCCTCACATGCACACTCACACACACATGCACACACACATGCACACACATGCACAAACACGCATATGCACACCCTCACATGCACACTCACACATGCACAAACACACACACATGCACACACACAAACACGCACACAAATGCACACACACAAACACACACACACATGCACGCACGCTCACAAACACACACACACATATGCACGCACACTCACAAACACACAAACAAGCACACACATTCACGCACACTCACAAACACACAAACACGCACACACATTCACGCACACTCACAAACACACACACATGCACACTCACAAACACACACACACATGCACACGCACGCACACACGTACACACACACGTGCACACACACACACACACAATGCACTTGCATCTCTCATACAGACAGAGGGAACTAACACAGTCTATATTTAGAAAGATAAAGGTAAGATTTTGAAAGCCACATTGGATTCACATCTAACGTGCGACATTTTTCTAAAATATCTCGACTAATGGGAAATAAAGTGCCGTCACCACATTCACGAATTGAAAAATGCAAGAAAAATGATTGTACTGAGAAGTCGACCGTTGCAGGCTGGGGAAGCTTGCAGGAAGACGGCAGTGTGGGGGTGGGCTTTGTGTGTGTGTGTGTGAACACAGGGGTGGGCAGGAGGAGGTACACGCCTCTATTGCAGGGATCTCCATTATAATAATGGGCTTTATAAAGTGCAGACAGCGGTGTGCGTGTGGTGATCCTGGTAACAGTACAGCAGCTGTACAGGAGGAACTGCACCTCATATTTGGCTTGGGCAGCGATGGGGAGGAGGCAGGAGAATGGGGTTAAGAGGCAGAGGTAGATCAGCCGTGATTGAATGGCGGAGTAGACTTGATGGGCCGAATGGCCTAATTCTACTCCTATCACTTATGACCTTATGACATTTGCACACTGGGGATATTCACCATCTAAGTTTCATTCCCTACAGCAAGCACATCACCACACGGAAGATTTATACTAAGATATTATAATCTTATGACCATGGAGATGTGACACAACATTTTGAACTTCAGAGGACAAGGATCTACGGAGATAAACCAGAAATTTATTCATGTACTCAAAAAGGCTGGCAGTATCATCAAGGACCCACACCATCCTGGCCACACACTCATCTCCCTGCTGCCTTCAGGTAGAAGGTACAGGAGCCTGAAGACTGCAACGTCCAGGTTCAGGAATAGCTACTTCCCCACAGCCATCAGGCTATTAAACCTGGCTCAGACAAAACTATGAACATTAATAACCCATTATCTGTTATTTGCACTTTATCAGTTTATTTATTCATGTGCGTATGTATTTATATAATGGTATATGGACACACTGATCTGTTTTGTAGTCAATGCCGTCTATGTTCTGTTGTGCTGAAGCAAAGCAAGAATTTCATTGTCCTATCAGGGACACATGACAATAATAGACTCACTTGAACTTGAACTTGTGGTGCCACCTGGTGGTCGAGCCACTTACTGGTCGAACCCTCGTCACCAGAACTGGAACGGTCACTAGACTGCGATTCATGGACATGTTAAGGGCCTGTCCCACTTTCACGACCTAATTCACTGCCTCTGCCCAGTTTTCCCTTGACTGGTACTCGCAGCGGGGGGCGGAAGATTGCAACCTTCACGTGGTCCGCCCTGTTTCGACTAATGCAATCAACTCGACGTGCACAAACGGAAGATCAAATAGAACAAGTTGTCCAACAACTTTAGGCCGTGCACGCCACACGGAAGAAGGAGCATTCGCAGCATGGTCGTCACGAGGTCGTAGCGGGCCGTGATGCTAGTCGTAGGTACTCGTGGCATCAAGTAGGTCGGGGCGTTTTTTCAACAGGATGAAAAATATCCATGAGTAAAACAGGTCGTGAATTGGGTCGTAAAGTGGGACAGGCCCCTTTACACTTAATATGAAAATGGGGATTCGGTTTTGGACGCCACAGAAATCTCGATCGGCAGCAACCATGCCGCAAGCTTTAGTAAATCAATTTTTCAAATGACACCGTTTGCACAATGCACTAGATTAATAACAACAACAAAAAAGACATTCGTGATCGAATGCACTTATTGTCGACTCAGAGTGTTAGAGTCATTGATCACCAGGGGCGTGAGACAAATGAGCATTTCTGACCACAGAGGTCTTCACAAAGGCAGTTGTCACCAAAGATCCTATAGCGGAGGATGTTTGGTTGTCACTAGGAACTTAGACGGCTGGATCTCAGGGGAGTCACGTTACTAAAGAGAAAGCACGGGGTGGGAGATTGCAACCTTCACGTGGTCCGCCCTGTTTCAACGAATGCAATCTACCCGGCGTGCACAATCAAATAAGGTCAAATAGAACAAGTTGTCCCACAACGTTAGGCTGTCTGTGCACGCCATACGCAAGAAGGAGAATAGAAAGCTCGCCTTCGAAAAGCAAAACCTTCCAGGAGTTGCACTTTCTTCTCTGAACATTTACCTTACGACTTTGATACAAAAGTGGGCGGTATTGGTGATAGCGGAGATGCCTGTCGTGAACAGCAGCTCATTCTTGAAAATCTCGAAACAATTAGACAGGTACATGGAAGGTGTGGCAAGGAATTGCAGATGCTGGTTTAAACCGAAGATAGACTCTAAATGCTGGAGTAACTCCAGCTTTTTGTGTCTATCTTGGGTACACGGATAGTTTAGTTTAGTTTAGTCTATTGTCGAGAAGCAGGCCCTTTGGCCCACCGAGTCCGCACTGACCAGCGATCCCCGCACACTTACACAAACCTACACACACTAGGGACAATTTACACACACACCAAGCCATTTAACCTGCAAACCTGCACGTCTTTGGAGTGTGGGAGGCAACTGAAGATCCCGGAGAAAACCCACGCAGTCACGGGGAGAACGTGCAAACTCCGTACAGACAGCGCCCGTAGTCGGGATCGAACCCATGTCTGTGGCGCTGTGAGGCAGCAACTCTACTAGACAGGTTTACAGGGATACGGGCCAAACGCAGGTAGGTGGGGCTAGTGTAGATGGGGCACGTTGGTCAGTGTGGCCAAGATAGGCCGAAGGGCCTGTTTCCATGCCGTATGACTCTATGTCCCTGGGGAGGGGAGGGGGAGGGGAGGGGGGGGCACAGTGGCGTAGTGCCTCACAGCACCAGAGGTCCAAACTATGACTCAATGATGTGACTATCCTTCAACCTGCATCTCAAGGCCATCAAACTTCACTCGTTAAATCATGCAGGGTCTGAAATATTTTCCACTGTCTCAAAATATTGATGCATCAATGTGGGCCGCACATACGCGTTTAATCCATTCTATCCGTAATCAGTCTGGATTTATTCAATTAATGGCGCAGCGGTAGAGTTGCTGCCTCACAGCGAATGCTGCGCCGGAGACCCAAGTTCAATCCCGACTACGGGCGCTGTCTGTACGGAGTTTGCACGTTCTCCCCGTGACCTGCGTGGGTTTTCTCCGAGATCTTCACACTCCAAAGACGTACAGATGTGTAGGTCAATTGGCTTGGTAAATGTAAAACCTGTCTCTAGTGTGTGTAGGATAGTGTTAGTGTACAGGGATTGCTGGTCGGCACATTGGTGACCCTCAGACTATCCTTGATCAGACTTTGCTGGCTTTAACTTGCACTAAACAGTATTCCCTTGTAATACACTGTGGATGGCTCGATTGTAATCGCGTATTGTCTTTCCGCTGACTGGTTAGCACGCAACAAAAGCTTTTCACTGTACCCCGGTACACGGGGCAATAAACTAAACTGAACTGAACTAGGAACATTATCCACATTCTGGCCTGTGTTATAAGGGTTGGCATCGCCGATTACATTTGGAGACCCTTTGAACAACAAGGGTCTTGGAGTTTAGAGTGTGTGTGTGCTGGATCCTGAAGTTTAGAAGGATGAGAGGGGACCTCATCGAAACACATAAGATTGTTAAGGGTTTGGACACGCTAGAGGCAGGAAACATGTTCCCGATGTTGGGGGAGTCCAGAACCAGGGGCCACAGTTTAAGAATAAGGCGTCGGCCATTTAGAACGGAGACGAGGAAACACTTTTTCTCACAGAGAGTTGCGAGTCTGTGGAATTCTCTGCCTCAGAGGGCGGTGGAGGCCGGTTCTCTGGATGCTTTCAAGAGAGAGCTAGATAGAGCTCTTCAAGATAGCGGAGTCAGGGGATATGGGGAGAAGGCAGGAACGGGGTGCTGATTGGGGATGATCAGCCGT
>OY740820.1:22304520-22337020 GCA_963514005.1 Raja brachyura
CACACACACATACAGACACACACAGATACATACACACACACAGATACACACACACACACACACTGATATACACACCACACACACAGACACACACAGACACACACACACACACACACATACAGACACACACACACACACACACACACACACACACACACACATATACACACACACACACACACACACACACACACACACAGATACACAGACACTAACACATACACACACACACAGACACACACACACACACACACACACACACACACACACACACACACAGCTGGAATGCCTCTCACCAGCTGATGTTCGTTACCATGGTACTGGAGGCTTTGTGGCACTAATGCCTGTGTCGCTAGCTTTAATCAGGCGTGTGTGTCCACAATTGGCAAATGTTGCGTTGTGCGGCGTGTGAGTGGATGATGCGTGCCTGGCGTGACATGATTCTTCAGCCTTCGGTCCTTACGCATTTATCACGGACGTTATCACAGTTCTCAAGAACATCAAGAGAACTTGTTTAATGACAATGACTTGAGGCTTTAGAGATAGAGCGTGGAAACAGGCCCTTCGGCCCACCAGGTCCGTGCCGGCCAGCATTCGCCCCGTACACTAGCACTATCCTACACACACTAGAGGCCATTCACCGATTAACCTACTAGCCAGAGAAGGTTATTGGCTGCAACCTTCCCTCCATTGATGAACTGTACACTGAAAGGGCCAGGAAGCGAGCGGGTAAGATCATCTCTGACCCCTCTCACCCTGGCCACAAACTCTTTGAATCACTTCCCTCTGGAAGGCGACTCCGGACTGTCAAAGCTGCCACAACCGGACATAAAAACAGTTTTTATCCACGAGTAGTTGCTCTACTCAACAGCCAAAAATCTGCAGCCTCCCCTTGATCTGGTATTTTGTTGGTTCACATGCTTGATCAATGGTGTTTTATCATTAATGTCTTATTATTATTAATGTTTAGTGTTTTCTGAGTCATTCGTAACTGTCACTGGATGTCATGTTGTTACTTGTGGGCGGAGCACCAAGGCAAATTCCTTGTATGTGAATACTTGGCCAATAAACTTACTTACTTACTTGCTTTGGGATGTGGGAGGAAACCGGAGCACCCGGAGAAACCCCACGTGGTCACAGGGAAAACATGCAAACTCCACACAGACAGTAAAACAGCAAGTCCACCGCTGCATGGAGTAAAATGTTGAATATATTGTTCCCCCTAAATCTATATTCGTGGATTTTTATCAATTAGTATTCTAGGGGATTGGTTTAGTGATTTAGTAAATTGTATTCATGGGGTATATAGAATAGGACAGCATAGAACAGGCCCTTCAGCCCACAATGACCATTCTAACCATGATGCCAATCTCCACAGCTTGTGATTGAACCCTGTCCTTGCATTAACTGTGTGTATAAAACCGCTCAAATGCCCATTATCGTATCTGCCTCCACCACCACCTCCAGCAGTGTGTTCCAGGCACCCACCACCCTCTGTGTAAATAAAACCAGCCCCGCACATCTCCTTTAAACGTTGCCCCACTCACCTTACAGTGAGGCTCTCTGGTGTTTTGGCATTTCCACTGGTGGAGCCGGGGGGGGGAAGAGTTGGGTGGGAGTGGGGGTGGGATGGGGGGGGGTAAGGGGAGTGGGGATGGGGGGCGTGTGGGTGGAGGGGTGTGGAGGTCTGACTGTCTAGGTAAGAACATCCCAACAAAATATCTCTTATCCCTCCACATCACCGTCAATATCTCTTGTTTCCCTTATCCCTAACCAGGCTGAAGAAGGGTCTCGCCCCGAAACATAACGGTGCTGGCTCTAAGGGCTGAATGGCCTCCTCCTGCACCTATATTCTATGCTATCACCCATTCCTTCTCTCCAGAGACGCTGCCTGTCCCGCTGAGTTACTCCAACATGTTGTGTTTGCCTCTGCCTGTCCCGCCTGCTTTGCCCAAACATGGTGGCTCTTGTATACGGTCCCAGTCGGCTATTTCTATTGTACCTTTTGTACTTATTGTACTGATTTCTATGGTACATTTTGTACTTGAACTGGGATTGTGTTTTCATGTAGTAATTATTTATTGAGCTGTGTGTGAAAAAAAGAACTTTGCTGTAGGTTCTACACGACAACATCAAACCGTTGATTTAAGTCGAGTGGCACGGTGGTGCAGCGGTAGAGTTGCTGCCTCACAGCGCCAGAGACCCAGGTTCGATCCCGACTACAGGTGCTGTCTGTATGGAGTTCGAGCGTTCTCCCTGTGACCACGTGGGTTTTCTCCAAGTGCTCCGGTTCCCTCCCAAACTCCAAAGACGTGCAAATTTGAGGAAGGACATTCTTGTTATTGAGGGAGTGCAGCGTAGGTTTACAAGGTTAATTCCCGTGATGGCGGGACTGTCATATGCTGAGAGAATGGAGCAGCTGGGCTTGTACACTCTGGAATTTAGAAGGATGAGAGGAGATCTCATTGAAACATATAAGATTATTAAGGGCTTGGACACGCTAGAGGCAGGAAACATGTTCCCGATGTTGGGGGAGTCCATAACCAGGGGCCACAGTTTAAGAATAAGGAGTAAGCCATTTAGAACGGAGATGAGGAAACACTTTTTCTCACAGAGAGTGGTGAGTCTGTGGAATTCTCTGCCTCAGAGGGCGGTGGAGGCCGGTTCTCTGGATGCTTTCAAGAGAGAGTTAGATAGGGCTCTTAAAAATAGCGGAGTCAGGGGATATGGGGAGAAGGCAGGAAAGGGGTGCTGATTGGGGATGATAAGTCATGATCATATTGAATGGCGGTGCTGGCTCAAAGGGCCGAATGGCCTACTCCTGCACCTATTGTCTATTGTCTATTTGTAGGTTAATTGGCTTCGCTGAAATAGTATATTGTCGCTAGTGTGTGTAGGACAGTGTTTGTGTGCGGTTATCGCTGGTCCGTGGGCCAAAGGGCATGTTTCCGCTCTAACTCTCAACAAACATAAACCAACTGTGCAGGAAGGAACTGCAGATGCTGGTTTACACCGAAGATAGACACAAAATGCTGGAGTAACTCAGCGGGACAGGCAGCGTCTCTGGAGAGAAGGAATGGGTGACATTTTCGGGTCGAGACCCTTCTTCAGACTGAGAGGACATGGGGATGGGGACTGGACGTTGTGCCTTCCCTCACAGTGGGAACCATTGTGGGGGGATGTTTTTATGTTTGATGTTACATTTCTTTATAATGTTGTGTTGTATTCGTGTTAATGTTCTGCAGTGGCAACTTGAATTTCCTGCACCAATTGGTGTATGTGGCAATAAATAAACCTTATGAACCTTATGAGAGTCGGGGGAGAGGGAAAGGAGAGATCCAGAGAGAAATAGAACAAATGAATGAAAGATACGCATCAAGGTAACCATGAAGAAACAGGCCATTGTTATCTGTGTGCTAGGTGAAAACAAGTTGCCGACAATGAGACTCAAGAGGATGACATAAATATAAACTTTTTGTTATAAACTCAGCGAGTCAGGCAGCATCTGTGGAGAACATGGATAGGTGACGTTTCACACAGTGCTGGAGTAACTCAGCGAGTCAGGCAGCATCTGTGGAGAACATGGATAGGTGACGTTTCACAGAGTGCTGGAGTAACTCAGCGGGTCAGGCAGCATCTGTGGAGAACATGGATAGGTGACGTTTCACAGAGTGCTGGAGTAACTCAGCGGGTCAGGCAGCATCTGTGGAGAACATGGATAGGTGACGTTTCACAGAGTGCTGGAGTAACTCAGCGGGTCAGGCAGCATCTGTGGAGAACATGGATAGGTGACGTTTCACAGAGTGCTGGAGTAACTCAGCGGGTCAGGCAGCATCTGTGGAGAACATGGATAGGTGACGTTTCACAGAGTGCTGGAGTAACTCAGCGGGTCAGGCAGCATCTCTGGAGAACATGGATAGGTGACGTTTCACAGAGTGCTGGAGTAACTCAGCGGGTCAGGCAGCATCTCTGGAAAGAAGGAATGGGCGACGTTACGGGTCAATAGACAATAGACAATAGGTGCAGGAGTAGGCCATTCGGCCCTTCGAGCCAGCACCGCCATTCAATGTGATCATGGCTGATCATCCCCAATCAGTACCCCGTTCCTGCCTTCTCCCCATATCCCCTGACTCCGCTATCTTTAAGAGCCCTATCGAGCTCTCTCTTGAAAGCATCCAGAGAACCGGCCTCCACCGCCCTCTGAGGCAGAGAATTCCACACTCACCACTCTCTGTGAGAAAAAGTGTTTCATCGTCCCCGTTCTAAATGGCTTACTCCTTATTCTTAAACTGTGTGTGGCCCCTGGTTCTGGACTCCCCCAACATCAGGAACATGTTTCCTGCCTCTAGCGTGTCCAAACCCTTAATAATCTTATATGTTTCAGTGAGAACCCCTCTCATCCTTCTAAACTCCAGAGTGTACAAGCCCAGCCACTCCATTCTCTCAGCATATGACAGTCCCGCCATCCCGGGAATTAACCTGGTAAACCTACGCTGCACTCCCTCAATAGCAAAAATGTCCTTCCTCAAATTAGGGGACCAAAACTGCACACAATACTCCTTCCCCACAGATGCTGGCTGACCCGCTAAGTATCTCCAGAGGTTTTCTAACCTTAATTACAAACCAACAGCAGAATAAACACCCGATCGACACAAAATGCTGGAGTAACTCAGCGGGTCATGCAGCATCTCTGGAGAGAAGGAATGGGCGACGTTTCGGGTCGAGACCCCCTTCTAATGTAACCGTGTTGCACTTGTTTTCAGGTGGTGAAGCAGATCGACAAGCTGACCTGTGACTTTGACTTTGAGCTTGAGCCAGACGACTGGACAATCGCCACGATCAGCAGCACGTCCAGCAGTGACACGGTCAGGAACAGCGAACAATGCGGAGCGTTGTCAGACTACGGGCAACTGGGCTTCTTCACCCCGGACATCCTCTCCGACAGCTGGGAGTTCTGCTCTTTCCTGGAGCTGCCTCCAGATACGGCCAAAGTTGACCCAGGAGGAGATGACAAGGAACTCCCGTCCACTCCGACCGAACCGGACTACAGGTTGATGAATGGAGGTTTACTTCCCAATGGGCCTGACTCGTCCAGCGAGGAGACTATCGGTGGTGGCCCCTGCCCCAAAGCCCTGCCCAGGAGCTCTGGCACCAGGGAGAGGGTCCGCTTCAGCGACAAGGTGCTGTACCACGCACTGTGCTGCGATGATGAGGAGGAGGAGGTGCAGAGTGACAGTGTGGTCACCTCCAGCACCACCGCCTCCAGCACCACCGCCTCCAGCACCGGCGCCACCACCACCGCCGCCACCACCACCGCCGCCTCCAGCACCGGCACCAATGCCAACGTCAACACTGGGGATGGCAGTGACAGGGCTACTGGCAAGGACAACGCCCACACGCCGGCCTCTGCGCCCAACCCACCTCACCACTGCCACACGCCCGCGGGCTCGGCCAAAGGCAAGCCGCCGGATCGCAGGAAAATCATGAGGAATAACAGCACACAGACTGTGTCGCACAAAAGCACCCAGACTCTCCTGACTTATGGGTCCACAACCCAAGCAAGCTCCAAGAAGGAGGATACCAAGTAGTCAACATCACCCCTCCTCTCCCCCCTCCTCTCCCCCCTCCTCCCCTCCTCTCTCCGATCCTCTCTCCCATCCTCTCTCCCATCCTCTCTCCCATCCTCTCTCCCCCTCCTCTCCCCCTCCTCTCTCCCCTTCTTCTCTCCCCTTCTTCTCTCCCCCCTCCTCTCCCCCCTCCTCTCTCCCCTCCTCTCTCCCCTCCTCTCCCCCCTCCTCTCCCCCCTCCTCTCCCCCCTCCTCTCCCCCCTCCTCTCCCCCCTCCTCTCCCCCCTCCTCTCTCCCCTCCTCTCTCCCCTCCTCTCTCCCCTTCCCCTCTCCCCTCCTCTCTCCCCTCCTCTCTCCTCTCCTCTCTCCCCTACTCTCTCCTCTCCCCTTCTCTCCCCTCCTCTTCTCCCTTCCCCTCCCTTCTCCCCTTCCCCTCCCCTCCTCCTCTCCTCTCCTCCCTCTGCTCCTCCTATCCCCTCCCCTCCTCCTCTCCCCTACTCTCTCCCTCCCTCTCCCCCCTCCTCCCCTCCTCTTCTCCTCTCCTCCCCTCCCCCTCCTCCTCTCCCCTCCTCTTCTCTCCCCCTCCTCCCCCACACAGAAGAGTATCTGTGCCGCTACCTATTGGCATCATGAGGCTCAGGGAATTTTTCGATAACATTCAAAATGTTTTACAAAAAAGGTAGATCCCAACATTTTGCACCCAGTGACTAATTGCATCAGAAATGCACTTTAAGAATCTACTTTTTTTAAAGCTTTATTTTACTCGGATACCTTCAAGATTTCGGAGGCTTTTATTTTTGACGTAAGTGGCAGTATTTATTCTTGCGTGAGAACTGTGCCTGTATATAATGCGTGCTACCGAGCAAGCCTTCCTCTGTGTGTGCCCAGCATTATCTCGCTAATGTCCAGCACTTACAAGACCTTTGTTGCATTTTTTGGTTTTAATATCCATAGCAGATCAATCTGTCCCATTTTTAATTAGTCCTTTTTTATTTTAATGTTTCCCACTTGTTGAAATCCGTTTGATCAGAATATGATGGCATTTTGCCGTGACATCAACAAGGCTTGTGTTATCATTATGATCGCTTACCTTAGTGAGAACAGAATGGAATAGGATGAATGGGGGAAAGAAACTCAAGTCGCCTTCTTAAACACAATAGCACCATGCAAAACTGGAAATGTCAAACTTGCGGGGTCTATTTTAATTGAAAAATAAATCTGCGTGATCTTCAACTAACCCTTGCACCCTCTGTCTCTCCATCCCACCCCCATCCAAGTCACACCAGCCTCACAGTGGTCTTGTTGGGCCTCATTATCTGCAACTCATTTTCACCTCACCCACACTTAACAATGGCCTGTTTCCTTTATCATTGTTACTCTATTGCATATCTTTCATTCATTTGTTCCATATCTCTCTCTCTGTACATCTCTCGTTCCCTGTGACTCTCTGTCTGAAGAAGGGTCTCGACCCGGAACCTCACCTATTCCCTCCCTCCAGAGACGCTGCCCGACCGGCTGAGTTACTCCAGCTTTTTGTGTCTATCTTTGGTTTAAGCCAGCATCTGCAGTTCCTTCTTGCGCAAAGAAATCTGCGTAAATGTTCTCCAAAATATTCAGTGGGATATGGAACCCACAGAGTAATTTCTAAGTTTATCTTAAGTGTGCACTTTGGGGATTACTTTAACCACCATAAAAAATTTATAGTTAGGAAGGTGGACTAAAATGCTGGAGAAACTCAGCGGGTGAGGCAGCATCTATGGAGCGATGGAATAGGTGACGATTCGGGTCGAGACCAGGAAGCATCTATGGAGCGATGGAATGGGTGACGTTTCGGGTCGAGACCAGGAAGCATCTATGGAGCGAAGGAATAGGTGACGTTTCGGGTCGAGACCAGGAAGCATCTATGGAGCGAAGGAATAGGTGACGTTTCGGGTCGAGACCCTTCCGGTTCCTGATCTCGACCCCAAACGTCACCCATTCCTTCATTCCATGGATGCTTCCTGATCTCGACCCGAAACGTCACCTATTCCTTCGCTCCATAGATGCTGCCTGGTCGCGACCCGAAACGTCACCCATTCCTTCGCTCCATAGATGCTGCCTCACCCGCTGAGTTTCCCCAGCATTTTTGTCTACCTTCGATTTTCCAGCATCTGCAGTTGCTTCTTAAACAAATAGTTATGGTTTTCCATATTTGATAAAGAACAGCGGTCGTCTGAAGCAAGCGATTTAGTTCCGACAAGTATTTCTGGTGAAAGGCTCTGCAAAGCATAATGCTTGGACAGATATGTTTACATGTCCTCATTTGTAAGTGATATTGTTATCTTTTTGTTAACCTAAGACATCGACTCATTTGATGCAATAAATTAGTGTCTACTTTATCTAATACATGTGGAGTTTCCAAGGTTAATTTGGGGGAAAAGCACAGATTATATGTAAAATGTAATTCACCCAACAGTGCAAGAATATGATGAATGCTTGAGTGAGCCAATAAACTGCCTGAAAATATACTCTCCTAACAGCTGACATATGAATGAAATGTAGCGATTTTGGTGTCAATAATATCTGTTTCAATCCCGTGCACATCTCAGATTTAAGTTAAAAACATAGAAAAACAGGTACAGGAGTAGCACATTTGGCCCTTCTAGCCAGCACCGCCATCCAATATTATCATGGCTGATCATCCAAAATCAGTCCACCGCTCCTGCTTTCTCCACATATCCCTTGATTCCGTTAGCCCTCAAAGCTAAAGGGGCTGTCCCACTGTACGAGGTAATTGTAAGAGTTCTCCCGAGTTTCCCCTGATTCGAACTCGGAGATTTACAGTAATGGCCGCTCGTCGGTACTCTGGGCTCTCGTGGACATTTTGCAACATGTTGAAAAATCTTCACGAGTATTCGCGAGCTTACCTGCCGTTAGCGAGTCTTCCCGAGTACCTGCCATTAGCGTTACGGGCCGCTAAGAGACGTCCCCGAGCTCCGACGTACCCGCTACGTTCATTCTACGTACTTACCACGAGTTTGATTTTTTTTTAAACTCAGGGGAGCTCTTGAATTACCTCGTGGGACAGGCCCTTGAATCTAACTCTCTCTTGAAAACATCCAGTGAATTGGCCTCCACTGCCTTCTGTAGCAGAGAATTCCACAGATTCACAACTCTGGGTGAAAACGTTTTTCCCGCATCTCAGTCCTAATGTCCTTAAACTATGACCCCTAGTTCTGGAATCCCCCAACGTCGGGAACATTTTCCCTGCATCTAACCTGTCCAATCCCTTGAGAATTTGATATGCTTCTATAAGATCCCCTCTCAGATATATGTCCCCCCCGTTTGCATATATTGATTCTACTGCAAGAGGAATCTGTGTGTCCAGTCCTTTTATCAAAGTATAGTGATGCACAGGAGGGAGAAATAAATAGTGCACAAGTGTGCAAAATATCACAACCGCTGCTAAAGTATAAAAAAATAATCAGGTCTTGTGCAGCTATGTTTCCGTCTCATCTCATTTTCTACTTTCTGACAGTTTTCTTACTAAAATATCCACTGTGTATTTTATTACAGAGGGAATTGTGAATGTAATTTTGTCTCTCGGTAGTTATTGTTGTTGCTAATGTTGTAACTATTGATGTAGATCACAAGAATCTATGAATCTGATTGTAAAAATTGATTATTAGGACTGGATGTTACAATCCCTAAGATTTCACTACAATTGGCATTGTTGGTGAAAATTTGCTAACAATCAGACACGATCTTCAGTTGTGTACCTCAAGGAGCAGGGAGGTTCTACTGCAGTTGTACAGGGTTTTGGTGAGGCCACACCTGGAGTATTGCATATAGTTTTGGTCTCCAAATCTGAGGAAAGACATTCTTGCCATAGAGGGGGTACAGAGAAGGTTCACCAGACTGATTCCTGGGATGTCAGGACTTTCATATGAGGAAAGACTGGATAGACTCGGCTTGTACTCGCTGGAATTTAGAAGATTGAGGGGGGATCTTATAGAAACGTACAAAATTCTTAAGGGGTTGGACAGGCTAGATGCTGGAAGATTGTTCCCGATGTTGGGGGAGTCCAGAACAAGGGATCACAGTTTAAGGATGAGGGGGAATTCCTTTAGGACCAAGATGAGGAAAACATTCTTTACACAGAGAGTGGTGAGTCTCTGGAATTCTCTGCCACAGAGGGTAGTTGAGGCCAGTTCATTGGCTATATTTAAGAGGGCGTTAGATGTGGCCCTTGTGGCTAAGGGGATCAGGGGGTATGGAGAGAAGGCAGGTACGGGATACTGAGTTGGATGATCAGCCATGATCATATTGAATGGTGGTGCAGGCTCGAAGGGCCGAATGGCCTACTCCTGCACCTATTTTCTATGTTCTATGTTTCAACGTCACTGGGTGTTTCGGCCTTTTACTATTACTCACCATACTGCACATGCGGTCAGAACATGGTGCTGAGGTGTTTGGCAGCTGAACTCGAGTGCAAGAGAGTTACCACCAACGCCATACCTGTCAATGCCCAGATAACATTCCCGCAAATACCATTATACTGGTCCTCAAATCAATCCCAGCATTGCATTTATCTTTCCTAATACCGTAATATTTTCCATATTTCTGGTTCTGGGATATTTTCTCCTTGTGTCTCCATTTTCCACACCGCCTGAGATGTTGATTCTGTTACCTCTTGCGCATTAAGTGTTCCACATTTGTACAGTTTATAGAAACATAGACAATAGGTGCAGGAGTAGGCCATTCGGCCTTTCGAGCCTGCACTGCCATTCAATATGATCATGGCAAATCAGTTCCCCGTTCCTGCTTTCTCCCCATATCCCCTGATTCCTTTAGCCCTAAGAGCATAGTGATGAGAGGGGATCTTATTGAAACATATAAGATTGTTAAGGTGTTTGGACACGATAGAGGCAGGAAACATGTTCCCGATGTCGGGGGAGACCAGAACCAGGGGCCACAGTTTAAGAATAAGGGGTCGGCCATTTACAACGGAGACGAGGAAACACTTTTTCTCGCAGAGAGTGCTGAGTCTGTGGAATTCTCTGCCTCAGAGGGCGGTGGAGGCCGGTTCTCTGGATGCCTTCAAGAGAGAGCTAGATAGGGCTCTTAGAGATAGTGGAGTCAGGAGATATGGAGAGAAGGCAGGTACAGGATACTGAGTTGGATGATCAGCCAGGATCATATTGAATGGCGGTGCAGGTTCGAAGGGCCGAATGGCCTACTCCTGCACCTATTGTCTATTGAGCTGACTTGAATCTTGCATTCAGCATCCTTGGCAATAATGTGTCCCCCTGACCTATTCGACATTTTTTGTAAATTTGCTTGGTACTATTCAATATTCAAACACTCCCACGTGAAAACAACGAGTGAATTGTCCTCCGCTGCCTTGTGTGGCAGGGAAATCCACGTTAATTCAGATTACACTGAGCCGAGTATCTCAAGAGGGCGGGAGGAAGCCTGTACCCTGCGCAACAAGCGGAGGCTGGGCGATCGTTTTGCCGAACACCTCCGCTCGGTCCGCAATAACCAACCCGACCTCCCGGTGGCTCAGCACTTCAACACCCCCTCCCATTCCATATCCGACCTCTCGGTCCTGGGCCTCCTCCACGGCCAGAGTGAGCAACACCGCAAGTTGGAGGAACAGCACCTCATATTCCGCTTGGGGAGTCTGCATCCTCTGGGCTTAAACATTGAATTTTCTCAATTCTGTTAACCCTTGCTGCCTCCTCCCCTTCCCACCTCTCCCTCAGCCCTCGGGCCCTGGCATTCCGTCTCTCTCTCTATCTCCCCCCCACCCAAGTCGCACTAGCTTCTCATTTTCACACCACAAACAGCTTACAATGGCCTGTTTCCTTTATCATCGATGCTTTTTTGCATATCTTTCATTCATTGTTCTTTATCTCTCCACATCACCGTCTACTTCTCTCGTTTCCCTGATCCCTGACCAGTCTGAAGAATGGTCTCGACCCGAAACGTCGCCTATCTCCTTCGCTCCTTAGATGCTGCTGCACCCGTTGAGTTTCTCCAGGTTTTTGTGTAACCCTGCGCAACAATTGTTGGGAGTCCAAGACAAGCGACGGCTGACATCATCTGGGTTTAAGGTAGACAAAAATGCTGGAGAAACTCTGCGGGTGCAGCTGCATCTATGGAGCGAAGGAAATAGGCAACGTTTCGGGACAAAACCCAAAGGGTTTCGGCCCGAAACGTTGCCTATTTCCTATACCTTGAAGGTTTTCGGTCCGAAACGTTGCCTATTTCCTTCGCTCCATAGACGCTGCCTCACCCGCTGAGTTTCCCCAGCATTTCTGTCTACCTTCGATTTTCCAGCATCTGCAGTTCCTTCTTAAGCAACATCATCCGGAGTTACACTGACGCAATCCTCCCTGAAGCTTAACGTGTCCATTTTGTATCATGGTTCAGTCTTGCATTTGGGTAGACGTGACCTTTAATATCTCCCAGTGATATCGTGCAGCTGCGTTGCTTGCATTTAAATCCTCCGGTTGTTTAATGGAGAGTTTGCAGTAATTGATTTTCCTCCAGCCGGAGGAAGAGGCTTCTTCTGCCCACTGCGTGTCATTGTGACCTCACCGACAGGAAGTGTTCTATATAAAATACCTGCTCGAGGCATCCTGCAGCCAACTGTCAAGATGCATCAACCTTAAAGCCAGTGGGAAACTGAGAGTTAGCAGCAAGCAATCACGGGCCATGCAGAATCCCTGACAGCCCAATATCATACGTTCCATATTTAGCACGCCATGGAGAATATCGCTAGCGCTTGCATCTTGGTTTAGCGTTTTAGTTCCGTTTGGAGATACAGCGCGGCAACAGTGCTGTGAATGGTGAATCTGTGGAATTCTCTGCCACAGGAGGTAGTTGAGGCCAGTCCATTGGCTATATTTAAGAGGGAGTTAGATGTGGCCCTTGTGGCTGGAATTTAGAAGATTAAGGGGGGATCTTATAGAAACTTACAAAATTCTTAAGGGGTTGGACAGGCTAGATGCAGGAAGATTGTTCCCGATGTTGGGGAAGTCCAGAACAAGGGGTCACAGTTTAAGGATAAGGGGCAAATCTTTTAGGACTGAGATGAGGAAAACATTTTTCACACAGAGAGTGGTGAATCTCTGTAATTCTCGGCCACAGAAGGTAGTTGAGGCCAGTTCATTGGCTATATTTAAGTGGGAGTTAGATGTGGCCCTTGTGGCTAAAGTGATAAGGGGGTATGGAGAGAAGGCAGGTACGGGATACTGAGTTGGATGATCAGCCATGATCATATTGAATGGCGGTGCAGCTCGAAGGGCCGAATGGCCTACTCCTGCACCTATTTTCTATGTTTCTATGTAACAGGCCCTTCTGCCAACCGAGTCCGCACCAACCAGCAAACCTACACACACACTAGGGACAATTTACATTTGCACCAAGCCAATTAACCAACATACCTTTGGAGTGCAGGAGGAAACCGAAGATCACGGAGAAATTCCACGCAGGTCAGGGAAACTCTAACGCTGCGCCACCGTGCCGCCCACGCCATCTCGCATGCTCGCACAAACAAGTATAAAGAAGAAAGAAAAGGACGATCAAGCAACTGCAGGTGCTGTTTTACAATAAAAGACACAACGTACTGGAGTAACTCAGTGGGTCAATACACAATAGACAATAGGTGCAGGAGTAGGCCATTCAGCCCTTCGAGCCAGCACCACCATTCAATGTGATCATGGCAGATGATCCCCAATCAGTACCCCGTTCCTGCCTTCTCCCCATATCCCCTGACTCCGCTATCTTTAAGAACCCTATCTAGCTCTCTCTTGAAAGCATCCAGAGAACCGGCCTCCACCGCCCTCTGAGGCAGAGGATTCCACAGACTCACAGCTCTCTGTGAGAAAAAGTGTTTCCTCATCTCCGTTCTAAATAGCTTACTCCTTATTCTTAAACTGTGGCCCCTGGTTCTGGACTCCCCTAATATCGGGGACATGTTTCCTGCGTCTAGCATTTCCAAACCCTTAACAATGTTACAGCAATCTTACAGGTCAGGCAGCATCAGTGGAGAACATGGATAGGTGACGTTTCACAGAGTGCTGGAGTAACTCAGCGGGTCAGGCAGCATCAGTGGAGAACATGGATAGGTGACGTTTCACAGAGTGCTGGAGTAACTCAGCGGGTCAGGCAGCATCTGTGGAGAACATGGATAGGTGACGTTTCACAGAGTGCTGGAGTAACTCAGCGGGTCAGGCAGCATCTGGGGAGAACATGGATAGGTGACGTTTCACAGAGTGCTGGAGTAACTCAGCGGGTCAGGCAGCATCTGTGGAGAACATGGATAGGTGACGTTTAGAGTCGGGAGACTTCTTCAGATAATATAACACTATAGCGAGTCCAATTTTAGAGGAAGGAGATGAAGCAAATCTGTTTGTTATCTTTGGCATAAATGCTGGCAATAAGATGGACGGGAAATGCTGTGTGACATTCATAATGTGTCATGCATTCTACATCAAAGATGTTTGACTGAATTGAGACAGAACGGCATAAAAGAAGATGAAAGACAGGCACAAAGAGCTGGAGTAACAGCTGGTCAAGCAGCATCTCTGGAGAAAGGGAGAATGGAATTTCATGGAGGCATGTGGATACCAAGTCAGTGGATATATTTAAGGCAGAGATAGATTCTTGATTAGTATGAGTATCAGGGTTATGGGGGAGAAGGCAGGAGAATGTGGTTGGGAGGGAGAGATAGATCAGCCATGATTGAATGGGGTAGTAGACTTGATGGGCCGAATGGCCTAATTCTGCTCCTATCATTTATGCCCTTATGACCTGCGTGGGCTTTCTCCGTTTCCGCCACTCTCCAAAGGCGTACAGGTTTGTAGGTTAATTGGCTCGGTACGATGGGCCGTTTGGCATAATTCTACTCCAATCATTGTTGAACTTACGAGGGTCTGGGCCACGTCCGCAGCTCTGCGATTTCTTGCCGCCTTGGATGCAGTTGACGTTTAGACGCCTTCCGAAATGTTCCAGCAAACCCTGGGAGGAGGCGGACAATTAGGAATGAGCGATAAATGCTAGCCTTGAAGTGATGCCTGGAATCAGAAAAATAAATTGTAAAAACATACACGCAGGAAATTAAAGATCGTTCAACATCAGTAGCTGAACTCTAGTAATTGGGAATGCAATGTCAACCAATCTCTTCAACCCCGCAGGGAGCAATTTAAAGTATTAAAGTTCATTTGCTATGTTAAAAAGTAATGCATTTAAAATGGTTGCATTTTTTTCCTTCATGTTCTTACACCTTATCCTTCTTTTTCTCTGTCCAATTCACAATTAATTTCAACTCCTTCTTAATCCTTAACGCTCACCGGATGAGGGCGGCACGGTGGCGCAGCGGTAGAGTTGCTGCCTTAAGGGGCTGTCCCACTGTACCAGTTCACCCAAGAGCTCTCCCGAGTTTAAAAAAAAATTCAACTCGTAGCGGGTACGTTGGAGCTCGGGACGTCTCTTAGCGGCTCGTAACGCTAACGGCAGCAAACGCGGAAAACGTGGTAAGCTCGTGAAGATTTTTCAACATGTTGGAAAATGTCCACGAGAGCCCCAAGTACCGACGAGCAGCGATTACCGTAATTCTCCGAGTTCAAATCAGGGCAAACTCAGGAGAACTCTTGAATTACCTCGTACAGTGGGACACCCCCATTACAGCACCAGAGACCCGGGTTCGATCCTGACCACAGGTACTTGGCTGTACGGAGTTTGTACGTTCTCCCCGTGACTCTGGAGAGTGTCCAGAGGAGGTTTACAAGAATGTTCACAGGAATGAGTGGGTTAACCTAGGATGAGCGTTTGTCGGCACTGGGCCTGTACTCGCTGGAGGATGAGGGGGGACCTCATTGAAACGTACAGAATAGTGAAAGGCTCGGATAGAGTGGATGAGGAGAGGATGTTTCCACTAGTGGGAGAGTCTAGAACTAGGTGGTGAATCTGTGGAATTCTTTGCCACAGACGGCTGTGGAGGCCAAGTCAGTGGATATTTTTAAGGCAGGGATAGATAAATTCTTGATTAGTATGTGTGTCAGAGGTTCTGGGGAGAAGGCAGGAGAATGGGGTTAGTAGGGAGAGATAGAGCAGCCATGACGTGATGGGCTGAATAGCCGAATTCTACTCCTATTCGTTATGACCTTGTGGCCTGCGTGGGTTTTCTCCGAGATCTTCGTTTTCCTCCCACACTCCAAAGACGTGTAGGTTTGTAGGTTTATCCCATGGCTATCTGGACTACACTTCTTCCCACCCTGCTTCCTGTAAGGACTCCATCCCCTACTCCCAGTCATTCCAGGTGCGGCAGAGGTTCACCTGCACCTGCTCCAACCTCATCTATTGCATCCGCTGCTCCAGATGTCAGCTGCTCAATATCGGTGAGACCAAGCGTAGGCTTGGCGATCGCTTCGCCGAACACCTCCGCTCGGTTCGCAATAACCAACCTGATCTCCCGGTGGCTCAGCACTTCAACTCCCCCTCCCATTCCGATTCCGCCCTTTCTGTCCTGGGCCTCCTCCATGGTCAGAGTGAGGCCCACCGTAAATTGGAGGAGCAGCACCTCATATTTCGCTTCGGGAGTCTGCACCCCAGCGGTATGAACATTGACTTCTCCAATTTCAGGTAGTCCCTACTTTCTCCTCCCCTTCTCAGCTCTCCCTCAGCCCACTGTCTCCGCCTCTTCCTTTCTTCTTCCCGCCCCCCCCCCCCCACCCTCACCCTCACATCAGCCTGACGAAGGGTTTCGACCCGAAACATTGCCTATTTCCTTTGTCCATAGATGCTGCCTCACCCGCTGAGTTTCTCCAGCATTTTTGTCCACCTTAGGTTTGTAGGTTAATTGGCTTGGTATGAATGTAAAGTTGTCCCTAGTGTGTGTAGGGCAGTGTTAGTGTGCGGGGATCACTCGGTGGGGGTTTCCGCGCTGTATCTCTAAGCTAAACTTAATTAGAAACCTGTAGATCACTGAAAGTACTGAGGGGTTCAAGCCCACTTTTGCTGCTTCATCAACTACCTGAGGGCGTGAGACCGCTTTGAACTGAATATGGGCCACAATGGCGCAGCTGGTAGAGCTGCTGCCTCACAGCGCCAGTGACCCGGGTTCCATCCTGACCTCAGCTCCCCATGACCGCGTGGGTTTTCTTCAGATGCTGCGGTCTCCTCCCACATCCCAAAGTCGTGCGGGTCAACTGGTGGACGGAAAAGTGGGAAGAATAGCAGAAATAGGTTTAACGTCGGATTAGTATATACATTGTTGATGCTTGGCGCGGACTCTGGGCTCTGGGCTCGGGCTCGGGCTGTTTCGCAGAAGATGATCTGTGAGCATATCATCATTTCAGAATTCCACAAACACTTCCTTAGCATTTCAGAATGATTTTCAAGTTATAAATGCCATTGGCTCAGGGGTAGAGTTGCTGCCTCACAGCGCCAGAGACCCAGGTTCGATCCTGACTACGGGTGCTGTCCGTACAGAGTTTGTACGTTCTCCCCGTGACCTGCGTGGGTTTCCTCCGGGTGCTCCAGTTCCCTCCCACACTCCAAACACGTGCAGGTTTGTAGGTTAATTGGCTTCAGTAAAATTGTAAATTATTCCTTGCGACGGGACAGATTTGATAATTATAAGGTTGAAATTCATTCTGAAATACTAGGGAAATGCTTGTGGAATTCAGAAATAATGATATCCTCATAGTTCTATACATTCAAATAATGTTATATCATTCTGTTCTTGACAGGAGCGATGTGAAACAGTTGCATTTAATAATTAAGGATGAAGGGTCACTAAACGCACAGTTTTTCATCTGGAAATTAAAACGACAATTCTATTGAATTTTCTGCCAATCAATGATATCAAAAATGATCTGGTGATCAAATATATTATTAATCGAGTTGAATTCATAGCAGGATAGGTGTTGGAATGTAATGCAGGCTAACGCATACGCTATGGAAGTCATACCTTTCAGCTATCAGATCTTGTTATGTGCGCTGCTACTGATTTAGACAGTCTAACATCACGTGCAGGTTGCAGTAATATTATGGGCAAGGTAGAAACAGCACGTTGGCGCAGCGGTAGATTTGCTGCCTTATGCCCCTGTCCCACTTAGGAAACCTGAACGGAGACTTTGCGCCCCACCCAAGGTTTCCGTGCGGTTCCCGGAGGTTCCCGGAGGTTTTTGTCAGTCTCCCTAATGTTCGAAAGTGGTTTCCGTTTTTAAAATCGGTAATTTTTTAGTCGAAGCCGGTTGCGATGCTAGTTGAAGGTGGTTGCCGGAGGACAAAACGGTTGCCGGGAACCGCACGGAAACCTTGGGTGGGGCGCAAAGTCTCCAGAGTTTCCGTTCAGGTTTCCTAAGTGGGACAGGGGCATTACAGCGCTTGCAGCACCGGAGACCTGGGTTCGATCCCGACTACGGGTGCTGTCTGTACGGAGTTTGTACGTTCTACCCATGACCTCCGAGACCTTCGGTTTCCTCCCACACTCTAAAAACGTACAGGTTTTGTAGATTAATTGGCTTGGTGTGTGTATAAGGTTGAAATTCATTCTGAAAGACTAAGGAAATGCTTGTGGAATTCTGAAATATTGATATGCTCATAGTTCTATACATTCAAATAATTTTATATCATTCTGTTCTTCACAGGAACGTCGTGTGTAGGGCAGTGTTAGTGTGCGGGGATCGCTGGTCGGTGCAGACTCGGTGGGCCGAAGGGCCTGTTTCAGCGCTGTATATCTAAACTAACTCAAACTTAAGTTGCTGCCTTACTGTTGTCCAGGTTTGCATCCAACACACTAGGGACAATTTACAGAAGCCAATTACCCTACGAACCTGAACGCCTGTAGGATGTAGGAGGAAACCAGAGCACCCGGAGAAAACCCACGCAGGTCACAGGGAGAACGTTCAAAATGCGTACAGACAGCACCCGTAATCAGGATCGAACCCGGGTCTCCTGCACTGTAAGGCAGCAAATCGACCGCTGCACCACCATATACAGTGGCTTGCAAAAGTTTTCATACCCCTTGAACTTTTCCACATTTTGTCACGTTACAACCACAAACGTAAATGTATTTTATTGGGATTTTATGTGATAGACGAACACAAAGTGGCGGATAATTGTGAAGTGGAAGGAAAATGATACATGGTTTCCAAATTTTATTACAAATAAAAAACTGAAAAGTGTGGCGTGCAAAAGTATTCTGCCCCCCTGAGTCAATACTTTGTAGAACCACCTTTCGCTACAATTACAGCTGCAAGTCTTTTGGGGTATGTCTCTACCAGCTTTGTACATCTAGAGACTGAAAATTTTGCCCATTTCATCTTTGCAAAATAGCTCAAGCTCAGTCAGATTGGATGGAGAGCGTCTGTGAACAGCAATTTTCAAGTCTTGCCAGAGATTCTCAATTGGATTTAGGTCGGGACTTTGACTGGGCCATTCTAACACATGAATATGCTTTGATCTAAACCATTCCATTGTAGCTCTGGCTGTATGTTTAGGGTCGTTGTCCTGCTGGAAGGTGAACCTCCAACCCCGGTCTCAAGTCTTTTGCAGACTCTAACAGGTTTCCTTCCAAGATTGCCCTGTATTTGGCTCCATCCAGCTTCCCTGTCCCTGCTGAAGAAAAGCATCCCCACAGCATGATGCTGCCACCACCACGTTTTACAGTGGGGATGGTGTGTTCAGGGTGATGTGCAGTGTTAGTTTTCCGCCACACATAGCGTTTTGCATTTAGGCCAAAAACTTCAATTTTGGTCTCATCAGACCAGAGCACCTTCCTCCACATGTTTGCTGTGTCCTCCACATGGCTTGTGGCAAACTGTAAACGCGACTTCTTATGGCTTTGTTTCAACAATGGCTTTCTTCTTGCCACTCTTCCATAAAGACCCGATTTGTGGAGTGCACGACTAATAGTTGTCCTGTGGACAGATTCTCCCACCTGAGCTGTGGATCTCTGCAGCTCCTCCAGAGTTACCATGGGCCTCTTGGCTGCTTCTCTGATCAATGTTCTCCTTGCCCGGCCTGTCAGTTTAGGTGGACGGCCATGTCTTGGTAGGTTTGCAGTTGTGCCATACTCTTTCCATTTTCGGATGATGGATTGAACAGTGCTCCGTGAGATGTTCAAAGCTTGGGATATTTTTTTTATAACCTAACCCTGCTTTAAACTTCTCCACAACTTTATCCCTGACCTGTCTGGTGTGTTCCTTGGGCTTCATGATGCTGTTTGTTCACTAATGTTCTCTAACAAACCTCTGAGACCTTCACAGAACAGCTGTATTTATACCGAGATTAGATTGCAAACAAGTGGACTCTATTTACTAATTAGGTGACTTCTGAAGGCAATTGTTTGCACTGGATTTTATTTAGGGGTATTAGGGGCCGAATACTTTTGCACACCACACTTTTCAGTTTATTATTTGTAATGAAATTTGGAAACCATGTATCATTTTCCTTCCACTTCACAATTATGCGCCACTTTGTGTTGGTCTATCACATAAAATCCCAATAAAATACATTTACGTTTGTGGTTGTAACGAGACAAAATGTGGAAAAGTTCAAGGGGCATGAAAACTTTTGCAAGCCACTGTATATTTATTAGTGTATATCTTGCATAAATAGAACTGGAATTCTTCACAGGAGGGCCGGGGTGGCTCAGTCATAGAGTGCGTACTGACAGAGATTGGTCATTGTTTGGGTCCTAATGGGCCTGGCCCGCTTAGGAGACTCTTTATGCGATTTTAGGCCAGGGATTAGTTTTAATCGAATTCACCGACGACACCTGACGGCAACCTACAACAGCAAATATTGTCGCCACTGTCGGCAAAATTTTTCCCACATGTTGAACATTTTGCAGCAGTCGCTTGTAGTCGCCCAAAAACGCGCCCAAGTGGGACAGGCCCAATATGGGAATCAGAGGTGATAGGTGCAGTGCAAGAAGGCGGCAACTCTACCGCTGCACCGCCGTGCCGTGCACCCATATACGGTGACATTTGCACACCACAGCCAAATGTCCAACTGCATCAAGTAAGTAAGTTTATTGGCCGAGTATTCACATACAAGGAATTTGCCTTGGTGCTCCGCCCACAAGTAACAACATGACATACAGTGACCATTACGAATGACTCAGAAAACACCAAACAAGCTCAAAGAGGTAAGTGTGGAGCATAACGTGTGTGGTAGTTATGCTCAATAATTGCTTTTCGGAACAAGGGGTCACAGTCTAAGGATAAGGGGGAATTCCTTTAGGACCGAGATGAGGAAAACATTTTTATTTCACACACAGAGAGTGGTGAGTCTCTGGAATTCTCTGCCATAGAAGGTAGTTGAGGCCAGTTCGTTGGCTATATTTAAGAGGGAGTTAGATGTGGACCTTGTGGCTAAAGGAATCAGGGGGTATGGAGAGAAGGCAGGTACAGGATACTGAGTTGGATGATCAGCCATGATCATATTGAATGACAGTGCAGGCTCGAAGGGCCGAATGGCCTGCTCCTGCACCTATTGTCTATGTTTCTATGTAATATCATCGCAAGGACTCTGTGGCCACAGTATAGCTCAGGTTGTCTCTCTGCTGCATTTCGGCAATTGCAGGTGTGGAAACTGAATGTGGGAAAGGATTTATCTTCCAATGCTCCTAATACTTGGAACCTGCCAACTGTGGAAAGACCGACGAGACACCAGGGAACAGGAGACTGAATAAAATGATGAATAAGATTAAAGGATGACTCGGGTGGTGAGGGTTTTATTACTCATTGGGATTCCTCTCGGAAGCAAAACAGGTCACTGCGTACCTTGCTCTCATTGTCGGTAAAACCATAATGAGTCCAGGAATTCCACTGGCCTCTTTGAACAGTTCCTCCCCAGCCTCCACCCATCGCACCAGCTTGTCGTTTTCACCCAACAAACTGCCTGTTTCCTTTAATCTCATTACTTTTTTGACATATCTTTTATTAAATAGACAATAGACAATAGGTGCAGGAGTAGGCCATTCAGCCCTTCGAGCCAGCACTGTCATTCAATGTGATCATGGCTGATCATCCCCAATCAGTACCCCGTTCCTGCCTTCTCCCCATATCCCCTGACTCCGCTATCTTTAAGAGCCCTATCTAGCTCTCTCTTGAAAGCATCCAGAGAACCTGCCTCCACCACCCTCAGAGACAGAGAATTCCACAGACTCACCACTCTCTGTGAGAAAAAGTGTTTCCTCGTCTCCGTTCTAAATGGCTTGCTCCTTATTCTTAAACTGTGGCCCCTGGTTCTGGACTCCCCCAACATCGGGAGCATGTTTCCTGCCTCTAGTGTGTCCAAACCCTTAACAATCTTATATGTTTCAATGAGATACCCTCTCATCCTTCTAAATTCCAGAGTGTACAAGCCCAGCTTCTCCATTCTCTCAGCATATGACAGCCCCGTCATCCCGGGAATTAACCTGGTAAACCTACGCTGCACTCCCTCAATAGCAAGAATGTCCTTTCTCAAATTAGGGGACCAAAGCTGCACATAATACTCCAGGTGTGGTCACACCAGGGCCCTGTACAACTGCAGAAGGACCTCTTTGCTCCTATACTCGACTCCTCTTGTTATAAAGGCCAACATGCCATTTGCTTTCTTCACTGCCTGCTGTACCTGCATGCTAATTCTTTAAGGATCCGAAACGTCACCCATTCCTTCTCTCCAGAGACGCTGCCTGTCCCGCTGAGTTACTCCAGCTTTTTGTGTCTATCTTTGGAATAGTCCAATTACTTCTGAAGGAGCAGTTTTATACACACAGATTTCTGGGCTTTTTTAAAACTTGGGTTTAAATATGTTATTGTCACATAATAACACGTGCTGGTTTTCATGTTTTCCAACCAAAATCAGATGAGTTCAATTTAGTTCATCGTGACGTGCTAACCAGTCAGCAGAAAGACAACACAAGATTACAATCAGTCTGAAGAAGGGTCCAGACCCGAAATGTCGCCTATTCCTTCGCTCCATAGATGCTGTCTCACCCACTGAGTTTCTCCAGCCTTTTTTGTCTACCCACAAGATTACAATCGAGCCATTTACATTCCAATCGAGCCATGTACGGGGATCGCTGGTCAGCGTGGACTACTTGGAATGTAGGAGGATGAGGGGTGATCTTATAGAGGTGTATAAAATCATGAGGGGAATAGATCGGGTAGACGCACAGAGTCTCTTGCCCAGAGTAGGGGTATCGAGGACCAGAGGACATAGGTTTAAGATGAAGGGGAAAGGATGTAATAGGAAGTTGATGCATCACAAAGGGTGGTGGGTGCATGGAACGAGCTGCCAGAGGGGGTAGTTGAGGCAGGGACTATCGCAACGTTTAAGAAACAGTTAGACAAGTACTTGGATAGGACAGGTTTGGAGGGATATGGACCATATGCGGGCAGGTGGGACTAGTGTAGCTGGGGCATGTTGGCCGGTGTGGGCAAGTTGGGCCGAAGGGCCTGTTTCTACACTGTATCACTCTATGACTAGTATAGCTGGGACATGTTGGCCGGTATGGGCAAGTTGGGCCGAAGGGCCTGTTTCCACACTGTATCACTCTATGACTAGTATAGCTGGGACATGTTGGCCGGTATGGGCAAGTTGGGCCGAAGGGCCTGTATCTACACTGTATCACTCTATGACTAGTGTAGCTGGGACATGTTGGCCAGTGTGGGCAAGTTGGGCCGAAGGGCCTGTTTCCACACTGAATCACTCTGTGACTCTATAACACTGGTGGAGAAAATGAGAACAGAGTGAATGAAACCAACAGGATATTGCTCCCAATACCGCTATTAATTTATGCAGCGATCTTGGTCACCAGAGTCTTTTATGAAGCGCATTAAAGACAGATAAATGGATAAATGGATTGAAAAGGCAGGCAAAGACTGGTGTGATTGTCCAAGAAAAAGAATCAACCTTCAAAGGGAATTCAAGATCACAATTACCATTGATCTGAGCGTTTATGCACTGAGGAAGCTCTCAGTGAGTTACAAGTCTGTGATCGAGTTTCAAGGTGCGGGAGATATATTAATGAGCAAGGCTGGCTAATTCCAGGACAATCTGGGAATTCTACAACTGGAGCACGAGTTCATTGCATAGTTTTTTAGTTTTTGAGGAAGAGGCCCTTCAGCCCACCGAGTCCGCTCCTGTTCTCACTGCCTCTATGTTCTCCCACTTTCTCATCCCCTCCCCAAACCAAAGAGCCTACAAACCCGCACCTCTTTGGGATTGTGGGAGACAACCCATGCGGTGGCACAGGGAGAACGTGCAGACTCCATACAGACAGCAGCCGAGGTCAGCATCGAGCCCGGGTCTCTGGCACTGCGAGGCAGCAGCTCTACCTGCTGCGCCGCCGTGCCGCCCTCCAAGAACAGGTGCAGAGAAGATTTTAGGTTTAAGAAGGAACTGCAGATGCTGGAAAATCGAAGGTAGACAAAAATGCTGGAGGAACTCAGCGGGTGAGGCAGCATCTATGGAGCGAAGGAAATAGGTGAGGTTTCGGGCCAAAACCCTTCTTCAGAAAAGATTTTAGTTTGGTTTTAGAAATAAAGCACGGAAACAGGCCCTTCGGCCCACCCAGTCCGCACCGACCAGCGATCCCCGCACACTAACTCTATCCTACACACACTAGGGACAATTTTACATTCATACCAAGTCAATTAACCTACAAACCTGTGGTGGGAAACCAAAGCTCTCTGAGAAAGCACAAGCAGGTCACGGGGAGAACGTGCAAACTCCGTACAGACAGCACTCATTGTCGGGACTAAACCCAGGACTCCGGAGCTATAAGGCAGCAACTCTACCTCTGCGCCACCGTGCCACCCAAGATTTATGAGGGAGTTGCCAGGACTCCGTGGCCTGAGCTAGAGGCTGCAGTAGAGTGGGTAAAACCTCAAAGAGAGAATAGAATCAAATGAAGTTCACTAGAATAGGGTCAAACTGGGACTCCATGCACGCAGATGGGAAGAATGAGGCAGCACGGTGGCGCAGCGGTAGAGCTGCTGCCTCACAGCGCCAGAGACCGTGTTTCATCCTGACGACGGCTGCTGTTGGTTTGTCAAGGACAACTCTCTCTAACTTCCACAGGTGCACAGTAGAGAGCTTGCTGACCGGTTGCATCGTGGCTTGGTTCGGCAACTTCAGCGCCCTGGAGGGGAAAAGACTACAAAAGTAGTAAACACTGCCCAGTCCGTCATCGGCTCTGACCTTCCTTCCATCGAGGGGGCTTATCACAGTCGCTGCCTCAAAAAGGCTGGCAGCATCATCAAGGACCCACACCATCCTGGCCACACACTCATCTCCCCGCTACCTTCAGGTAGAAGGTACAGGAGCCTGAAGACTGCAACGTCCAGGTTCAGGAATAGCTACTTCCCCACAGCCATCAGGCTATTAAACCTGGCTCGGACAAAACTCAACATTAATAACCCATTATCTGTTATTTGCACTTTATCAGTTTATTTATTCATGTGTGTATATATTTATATAATGGTATATGGACACACTGATCTGTTCTGTAGTCAATGCCGTCTATGTTCTGTTGAAAGCAAGAATTTCATTGTCCGATGAGGGACACATGACAATAAACTCCCTTGAACGTGAACTGTCTGTACGAAGTTTGCACGATCTCTCCGTGACCGCGTGGGTTTTCTCCGGGTGATCCGGTTTCCTCCCACAATCCAAAGGCGTGCAAGTTTGCAGGTTAATTGTCTTCCGTGAAAATTATAAATTGTCCCATGGGCTAGTATGCAGGGATCACGGGTCAGCACGGACCAGGTGGGCCGAAGGGCCTGTTTCCGTGCTGTTTCTCGAAAACAAAACAACAGTATGTTTGTTGGAGTGGAGGATCAGGGGAAATAACCAGTGGAGAGGAAATCTAATAAACACAGCCAATGGAATTAATGAAATTGGAGTTTACGCAACTCCTTAAGCAGAGCATGAAATTATATTCATCAAAGAGCAATGTGGTTGCTCAAATGGAAGGTACAGTGAACATCTGCTCATTAACCATCCACATTACCTCGCTTAATCTGTTGTCTTGTGTCGTACAGAAGCCCGCAGAGGTCCTGATCCATCACTGGTCGAAAGCGACATGACTTGTCCCATTCTGAGGAAGAGAGATGAGAGGTGTAGAGAATTATTCCCGTCACGCGGTGGAACGGGGGACTTAACCATGCGCAGCAGCGTGAAGCTGAAACGCTGAAGATATTGTGTAGGAAGGAACTGCGGATGCTGGAGTAACTCAGCGGGACAGGCAGCATCTCTGGAGAGAAGGAATGGGCGACGTTTCGGGTCGAGACCCTTCTTCAGACTGGTTAGGGATGAGGGAAATGAGAGATATAGACGGTGATGTGGAGAGATAAAGAACAATGAATGAAAGAAATGCAAAAAAGTAACGCTGCCCGACTTGCCTGACAGCCCAGGCGGGTCAGGCATCATCTCTGGAGAACATGGATAGGTGACGTCTCGAGGTCAGACTGAAGAACGGTCCCAACTCAAGTGTCAAGAGTGTTTTATTGTCACGTGTCCCAGATAGAACGATGACATTCTTACTTGCAGCAGCACAACACAATATGTCAACATAGTCCATTGTATATAACATAGACAAGTCAAAGGGTCTGAAGAAGGGTTTCGGCCCGAAACGTTGCCTATTTCCTTCGCTCCATAGATGCTGCTGCCGCACCCACTGAGTTTCTCCAGCATTTTTGTCTACCTTCGATTTTACAGCATCTGTAGTTCCTTCTTGAACACAGTCAAGTTTTATTCGTCACTTGCACATAAAGTGCAGTGAAAGTGCTGAATAAAGTGACTATATGGTATATATGATAAAGGCGAAGAGAAGTCTAGTGTGTGTATATACACAATACACATACTCACATATACATACACACTCTATACATACACAAGCATATATACATGTATATATATATGTGAGTGCGTGTGTGCATATATATGTAAGTGTACATATATATATTGTTTACATATACATATATATATAAACTGTACATATATATACACTCGAAATATCGCCTCTCCATTTTCTCCAGAAATGCTGCCTGACCCACCGGGGTACTCCAGACTTTTGTGTCTAAAGGGCCTGTCCCACTTTCACAACCTAATTCACAACCTTTTTTACTCGTGGACATTTTTCATCAGGCTAGAAAAACGCCCGACCTACTTGATGCCACGAGTACCTACGACCAGCATCACGACCTACCTAAGACCTACCTACGACCTCCATGCTGCGAGTACGAGTCAAGGACAAACTCGTGAATTAGGGCGTGAAAGTGCGACAGGCCCTTAAGTTTGTTATAAACCAGAAACTGCTCTTCATTTTAATCCCTCTACGGTGAGTTTTTTGTTTTTTAATTTTTTTATTAGAAGTAAGTACAGGAATATCAAAGTCAAAGTCAAAAGAGTTTATTGTCGTGTGTCCCTGACAGGACAATGAAAATCTTTCTTTGCATAGCACAACAGAACATAGTAGACATTGACTACAATTATATACGTAAATACACACATGAATTAATAAATTAATAAAGTGCAAATAACAGATGGAGGTATGTTAATGTTCAGAGATTTGTCCGAGCCAAGTTTAATAGCCTAATGGCTGTGGGGAAGTAGCTATTCCTGAACCTGGTCGTTGCAGTCTTCAGGCTCCTGTACCTTCTACCTGAAGGTAGCAGGGAGATGAGTGTGTGGCCAGGATGGTGTGGGTCCTTGATGATGCTGCCAGCCTTTTTGAGGCAGCGACTGTGATAAATCCCCTCGATGGAAGGAAGGTCAGAGCCGTTGATGGACTGGGCAGTGTTGACTACTTTTTGTAGTCTTTTCCTCTGCAGGGCGCTCAAGTTGCCGAACCAAGCCACGATGCAACCGGTCAGCAAGCTCTCTACTGTGCACCTGTAGAAGTTGGAGAGAGTCCTCCTTGAATATGGCACCAAGGTGCCTAAATATATTGACATATTACATTTTATGTACAGCTTCTTATTTTTTTTTAATAATGAAAAAGAAAAAGAGAGAGTAGATAATAAAAGATGGAGACGCGTGTGATTTTTAGTGTGTAAGAGAGAAAATAGTGTGAAAGAGGGAAGTTGAGAAAGAAAATGAAAAAAGAGAAGCAGAGAGTAAGAGATTAATGAGATGGTTATGTATATTCTTGGCCATCCCTCACCCAGTCCTGAAACAGTTAGCTTCTACGGTTTTGTTGCACCATATGCTTCCAAAACATCGACGAATGGAGACCACTCGTTAATAATTGGCCTGATTTATCTATTAGGAGGAATCGCATTTCCTCAAGATGTGCGGTGTCCAACATATTTAAAATTCACATTTTAAGCGTTGGAATGGCTGCATTTTTCCAAAAGTTAAGTATCAGTTTTTTTGCCGTTATTAACCCATAATTAAAAAATAAAATTTGAGATGAGTTCAATTTATTCCCATCTTCCATGACTCCAAATGTAGTCATTTCAGTATTAGGTTCCATTTTTATCTTGAATAATTTTGTAAATATTTCAAAACTATCACTCCAGAATTTATAACGTTTTATGCAGGAGGCAACGGTGAGAAAAGTTGATGAGCATATTTTAGTATTAGCGTTGAGACAGTGCTTTGCATTGAAAATAATTGAGCGAAAAGATTCTGTACTGTAGCATGTGGGCGATGTGGGGAGCATGCGTGTCAGACCACAGTACTAAGGTTGAAGACTGCTCGGTGGAGTTCAAATCTAGCGTGGCTGTATAATCAGGAATACAAGAATTAATTCTCAGCCAGTAACGTTAAACACACCTTATTGTCGGGGCAGTGCCTTCAGTCTCCCACTTTAAGCTGAGATCAACACAAAATGCTGGAGTAACTCAGCGGGCCAGGCAGCATCTCTGGAGAACATGGATGGATGACGTTTCGGGAAACGTCACATACCTGTATACGTTTTCTCCAGAGTCGCTGCTTGGCCCGCTTGAGTTACTCCAGCATTTTGTGTCTATCTTTGGTGTAACCCAGCATCTGCAGTTCCTTTTTATTACATCCTATTTTGAGCCGTTTAAAAAAAAATTAAACGTCATCACTAAAACCGGCAGCTCCATCCCAAAAAGAAAGCTTTTCATAACAACACCTTGTGTTCGGAAGGGTCTTGCCCCTTCACTGACCCCCCCCCCAGTACCACCACAAATCACCACAGGTCTGGCAATGTCCATTATTTATCAGGCTCTGGGATAAATGGCACATTCCCAGTTATCAAATTAGGTTCTTGGCTGCTTTCCAGCATGTAATAGCTTTTTGCCTGATCTTTGCTGGTGGGGGAGAGATAAAACCACCTACCCCGATCTCTCTCCTGCCGATACTGGCATTAAAGTCATTCATCCCAGCTGCAAAACCCACAGATAAAGTCCGCAAAAAATCAGAAATTCTTTAGACTTTAGAGATCCAGTGCGGAAACAAGATACATAGAAACATAGAAATTAGGTGCAGGAGTAGGCCATTCGGCCCTTCGAGCCTGCACCGCCATTCAATATGATCATGGCTGATCATCCAACTCAGTATCCCATACCTGCCTTTTCTCCATACCCCCTGATCCCTTTAGCCACAAGGGCCACATCTAACTCCCTCTTAAATATAGCCAATGAACTGGCCTCAACTACCCTCTGTGGCAGAGAGTTCCAGAGACCCACCACTCTGTGTGAAAAAATTCCTTCGCATCTCGGTCCTAAAGGATTTCCCCCTTATCCTTAAGCTGTGACCCCTGTGTGAAACAGGCCCATCAGCCCACCGAGTCCACACCGACCAGCGATCCCCGCACAATAGGGACAATTTACAATTTTATCCAAGCCAGTTAAACCTTTCTTTTGAGGTTTGGTTGTCTTGAAGGCGGTTACATTTATTCCTCTTGGCAACAAAGATGTGACAGGTGTGTTTACTTGCATATGGCAGACTACATTTTCTTTCCTTTAGAATTTAAGGACACAGCGTGGAAACAGGCCCTTCGGCCAACCGAGTCTATCCTGACCAGCGATCACCCCGTACACTAGCACTATCCTAGGTACACTAGGTACAATTTTATAACTGACCAATGAACCTACAAACCTGCACATCTTTGGAGTGTGGGAGGAAACCGAAGCTCCTGGAGAAACCCCACGCAGGTCACGGGGAGAACGTGCAAACTCCGTACAGACAGCACCCGTAGTCAGGATCGAGCCCCGGTATCTGGCGCCGTGCGGTAGTGCGGTGCGCCTCCATGTATGGTAACTCAGATTTCACTGTACCAATTGGTGCATGTGATAATATATGTGGACAAACTTGAACTTAGACAAAAATGCTGGAGAAACTCAGTGGGTGAGGCTGATGGAGCGAAGGAAATAGGCGACGTTTTGGGTCGAGACCCTTCTTCAACTTGAACTTGAACTACCTACAGTAGGTTCTCTATTATCACAAGTTTCAGGATAATTTTCCTGCCATTCGGCCCCAGTTCCGCATTATACTGGTACAGTACCTACTGGCTCGTGTTGCAGGCTCAGAGGACATAACGGAGCATGGCTTGGTTGAAAGATATAGCATGGAAACAGGCCCTTCGGCCCACCGAGTCAATGCCGACCATCCATCACCCGTTCATACTAGTTCTATGTTATCCCACTTTCTCATTCAGTCCCGACACAATAGACAACAGGTGCAGGAGTAGACCATTCGGCCCTTCGAGCCAGCACCGCCATTCAATGTGATCATGGCTGATCATCCCCAATCAGTACCCCGTTCCTGCCTTCTCCCCATATCCCCTGACTCCGCTATTTTTAAGAGCCCTATCTAGCTCTCTCTTGAAAGCATCCAGAGAACCGGCCTCCACCGCCCTGTTAGGCAGAGAATTCCACAGACTCGCCACTCTCTGTGAGAGAAAGTGACAATGGGGACAATTTACAGAAGCCAATCGACCTACAAACCTGCACGTCTTTGCGATGTGGGTGGAAACTGAAGCCACCGGAGAAATCCCACGCAGGTCAAGGGGAGAACGTGCAAACTCTGTTCAGACAGCGCCTGTAGTCAGGTTCGAACCCGGGTCCCTGGCGCTGTGAGGTAGCAACTCTACCGCTGCGCCACCGTTCCGCTCCTTGAAGCAACATCAGGAACTCAACCCCGATGCGTTGAAGACACTGAGCACTCTGTCTACCTGTAGATACAATATGTTTTTAAAAGCATTTCTCTTCCTTTAGTTTTTGATCTCGATTCAACTTCATTCCAGGAAATCGATGGAATTGAAAGTGGATGTTGGCACTGCCTCCTACATCACCATCTGCTTCAACTAGTTCCCAATCCAGTCTCATTCATTCTCGTCCAGCTCAGTTTGTTCACAGGCCTGAATGGAAATAACCAGCAAGGAGTCACCGGCAATTATAATCAAATATCACAACGTTTTATTCGTCACGTGCACATAGAGTGCAAGTGAAATTAATTTGCCAGCAGCGGTACGGTAAAAAAAAACACACAAAAACACGATAAAAATGTAACACAAACATCCACCACTGCATTCATCACTGGGGTGGAAGGCACACAGCTTAGTCAATCCTCCTCCATTTTAGAAACATAGAAAAATAGAAAATAGGTGCAGGAGGAGGCCATTCGGCCCTTCGAGCCAGCACCACCATTCATTGTGATCATGGCTGATCGTCCGCTATCAATAACCCGTGCCTGCCTTCTCCCCGTATCCCTTGACTCCACTAGCCCCTAGAGCTCTATCCAACTCTCTCTTAAATCCATCCAGTGATTTGGCCTCCACTGCCCTCTGTGGCAGGGAATTCCACAGATTCACAACTCTCTGGGTGGAAATGTTTTTTCTCACCTCAGTCTTAAATGACCTCCCCTTTATTCTAAGACTGTGTGTGGCCCCTGGTTCTGGACTCGCCCAACATTGGGAACATTTTCCCCCCGTGGTCGGGACCACAACCCTCCGCAGTCGCTGCTGCGGGCGGCCAGATGTGCAGACGAGGTAAGTCCAGGTAAGTCCTGAATCATAGAAACATAGAAATTAGGTGCAGGAGTAGGCCATTCGGCCCTTCGAGCCTGCACCGCCATTCAATATGATCATGGCTGATCATCCAACTCAGTATCCCGTACCTGCCTTCTCTCCATTCCCTCTGATCCCCTTAGCCACAAGGGCCACAGAATCCTGAGACTTGAGCCATGTTAGGATGAAATCATGCGCTGTTCAATGTCTTCTCGTCTACCATAGTTGGCATGACGATGGACTGCAGTAAAGAACCGAGTTGAGTTTAGTTCGGCGTGGTTTAGTTTCGTTTAAAGGAAAAATGACCGCCGGCCCGCCCAGTCCGCACGGACCAGCGATCCCCGCACACTGACACTATCCTACACACACTTGCGACAATTTTCACCGAAGCCAATTAATCTACAAACCTGTACGTCTTTGGAGTGTGGGAGGAAACCGGAGCTCCCGGAGAAAACCCACGCAGGTCACGGGGCGAACTCGACCTGCACTAGCCATAGAATGATACAGTGTGGAAACAGGCCCTTCGGCCCAACTTGCCCATACCGGCCAACATGTCCCAGCTACACTAGTCATAGAGTGATACAGTGTGGAAACAGGCCCTTCGGCCCAACTTGCCCATACCGGCCAACATGTCCCAGCTACACTAGTCATAGAGTGATACAGTGTGGAAACAGGCCCTTCGGCCCAACTTGCCCATACCGGCCAACATGTCCCAGCTACACTAGTCATAGAGTGATACAGTGTGGAAACAGGCCCTTCGGCCCAACTTGCCCATACCGGCCAACATGTCCCAGCTACACTAGTCATAGAGTGATACAGTGTGGAAACAGGCCACACTCCACACAGACAGCACCCGTAGTCAGGATCGAACATAGAATCATAGAAAATAGGTGCAGGAGTAGGCCATTCGGCCCTTCGAGCCTGCACCGCCATTCAATATGATCACGGCTGATCATCC